>JAASFV010000038.1:0-56843 GCA_023334015.1 Globisporangium paddicum
GGGTACACGGGTGAGTTACACCGCAGTAACCACTCTGCCAAACTACTGTTTGTGCAATATCTTTAAGACTGAACTTAGTACAGGTTCGCACTGGCCACCCTACCAGGGGCCAGATGCGTACTTTATAAACAATTATGGCCAGCAATGATGCGGCCTTGTCATTGGCTATTATTACGAATAAATAGCCAATCATATACACTGAGCTTCCATAGCCAGTCAAAGTAGCTTTATTTAGGCCTAGCTATAGTATACAAATCTCTAGTAATTTGCACCCACTTTCGGGGCCGCCCTCGGGGCCTAAATAAACAGTCTCCCTTTTGCCTTGTTAACAAGCAAGTTAAAGTCCTCCCCCTTTCGCCCATATTGCTCTGTTACAAACAGGCAATTAGATCGCAGGAACTGCTGATCCGCTTTACCACGAGTCCTTGTGGAAGTCGTGTAACACACGCTTCCTCACTCTGTGTATTGTGCTGAGTAACTCGGGAACGCCCGGTTACAAAAACACTGAGCTCGGATAACCAGTCAAACTACATTTATTTAGGCCTAGCTATAGTATACAACGCTCGAGTAATTTGCACCCGCTCTCGCGGCCTAAATAAATAATCTCCGTTTTTGTCTTGTTAACAAGCAAGGAAAAGCTTCCTACCTTTTGTCCATATTGCTCTGTTGTAAACAGTCAATTGGATCGCAGGAACTGCTGATCCCTTCTATCGCGAGTCCTTGTAGAAGTCGTGTAACACACGCTTCCTCACTCTGTTTATCGTGCTGAGTAACTCGGAAACGCCCGGTTACATAAGTACATGATGATTGTCGCTTGTACTAATCAAGTACGGGATGATGGTTTCTGCTTGAAAACTATCCAGTGGCGCAGATAACGGGTCACTGCGGGTTGAAGTGATGGCGCGAGCCAATCACATCACAGGGATTTTTCTCACTGGATTTCAAGTTCAAGCTGAACTTCAAGGGTCCTATGGGTTGAACCTGGAATGTATCCAAGGTTTTATATATTAGTAGGTAAGCTTTATCCATAAAACCTCAAGGAGCCCTTGAGGCTAATTAGGAGTAGCGACAGGAACCATAACAGCTTTTCAATTCAGTTGCAATGTTACCTTCAAGTCTCCAAGCCTCCCTCCAAGTCGGGAGTACGCTTCCTCAAGCACGCACAAGTGTGTGTGTGTGTCATGTTTGAGGGAATGTTATATACAGCGCCCTATTACATACCGCTACGAGGACTTCAAGGACAAGTTGCTGACCACCAAGAACAAGCAGCAGGTCTGACGAGCGTAGATTTTGCTAGTGTCGCAGGTGAGCGCACGACCCAACAGATTTTTTTACATCCCAACTATGTCAAAGCAAGGTAATACATGGATGTTTGCATTCTTTTTTCACATGTGTGTCAACTACTGATTTAATATAATGTACTGTGCAGCTAAACGCGTTGAAAAAAACATGGCAAGAGAGGCAAGCAGACTGGAGCGCGACTGGCAACAACACTGACGATCCCTGCTAGACAACCCCTTGTTTGCGACGATGTGCGGCTAGTGGAGGGACACGCCTGGTATGCCAGCTACACCGCTATTTTCTACCGGCGCTAAGGAGAAAGAAAGCAACGACTGCCCGCCTTTCAGCAGGACAACTGGCAATAATGCAGCCATCGCTGACCTGTGGAGTGGCTTTTGCGATGAAAACAGTGATCAAAAGACGGACAATGAGGTGGAAGTTGACGCGAGTAACCTCGCCCTCGCCCAGACACCAGCTAAGCGTTCAGCTGCAGCAGCTCACTTATCAAGCAGTAGTGGATCACAGAGACCCAAAACAGGTAAAAAGCTAACTTTCTCTGATCGCTCTTCTGCAACAGCAGCAAAGAGAACAAATGGCGAGTGCGTGGAGTCTGGCTTACAGTTGGTCTCCGAGTCCGTGGGCGTGCTTGCAGATACAATGAAGAGCACAGCTAGCTATCACTGCCAGCAGTAGTTGAAGACCATGAACAACTCCTCAACGGAATCAAAGAGCAAGCCGAGACAACAAACGAGCAGACAGCTCAGCTCAAGCGACAGTCAGACAGTATTGAGATGCATGAATGCGTGTTGCACCGTAAATTTGGCTAGCTGTATTCTCAAATATCATTCACATACAAAAGCCGAGCAATGCTGTCGCGCTTTACTTTGCAAATCGGTGAGCAACATCATTTGGCTCTCGGATCATTGCTTGCTCGATGCCCAAGTTACTATCGGCTGTCACCTTATCGAGGCTTGTGACGTCGCTGAGATCCAATAGAAGATAGTGGAGCACGGCGCAGGAAGCGATCATCTGCCCTGCTTTCTCACTACTCTTTTCTGCGAGGACTACATTTATCGATCTAAACCTTCCTCTCAATCTGCCAAATGCACTTTCGATCACCATTCGCGTGCTGGAGTACAGGAAGTTGTAGTTCCGCTGGGTTCTGGATAGTTGCTCGTTGCAGTTCATTTGACTGTACAGTGTCATGAGCCACGGCTTCAGCACGTAACCAGCGTCTCCAACTAGGTGTCGCCCAGATGAAACAATGGAGAAGATTGAGCGTCTCAGGACGGAAAATCTCCACCTTTTTCAGTCAGATCACGACCCAGTCGGATCTCAATGGACATAAACAGATATTTGCCGTCGACAATGGCTTGAGTGTTGAGTACTGGGAATCCCTTTCAACAATAGAAGCCCTCGTAGTTTGCAGAACGATGAATCAAGGAGAGCGCCGCGCCAATAGCGCCCACCACACCAGGAAAGCCGCGCTTCTCCGCGAACGAGGCTTCAATGGCTTCTCACTCCTCAGGTGACCTTGCCAGTCACACGACCTTCTTGGCTATCAAGAGGAGAGCGACTAGGAGTACGGAGCAGATTTCCATTGCCCAAGACTTCGAGACACCAAAGTCAGTCGCAGTCTTTCAATAACCCCCTTGTGAGCCCAAGTAGTGCATGAAGATCGCTATCTTTGGGGGGGGAAGGGGTACTTGCTGTGGTAGTGTGCAATGTAGTCCTCCATCGCATTGCGAAACACTGCGGTGAGCTTGTGAAACGATGCTTGACTGCACCTTAGGTTTTGCGAAATCACGTGTCGTACAGCGAGTTGTAGAGCATGGGGGGGTGAAGTCAATGGCCGTGACGGTCAGGATGCTTGCCTCATCGTCCAGCACAGTGGTGCTTACGGCTCAGGCGGCTGCTTGTGCCACTTGGGCCACTGCAAGCAAGGCAAAACGGCTCTGGGAGGTGCTCATTGTGCGCAGACGAGAGAGAGGCAGGTCATATGTGTTGGGTTTTGCTTTGCGGTCAACTTGTTGCTGTGCGAAGCGCTCTGTTGGGAAAAGATGCCCAGAGAACGATGTGGGCGAGAACGAGTGATGCTAATTGGTTCATAGCTGGTGCGACCCTGTCTCGTTGGATATATACTGGCCCGGAACCAGGATATGTCTCAACGGCAAATATCTGGACTTCGCCGACGCGGTCCCACTTTCTGCCTGCTGATTCAACCAAAAGGAGCACAGGATTGGGCGAGCCGATATGATAAAACTCGATCGGCCTTAGCAAGAGTCAAATCGAATCAAACTATTTATAGAGGGTATAGATTTGAACAGGTCCCCAATCCAGAAATAGCGACGCGGCGCAGAAACAGAAGAAGGCCGGGAGAAGCAAGCAAGCATCTCACGAGCCGTCGCCCGCAGCCAGTCACGCTGTACGCCCCACGCTTCGCCAACGGCAGCCGCGCCACTGCCCACGAAGACTCGGACGACGACGCCACTATGTACCACGCCGCGAGCGAGACAGAGCCCATGCTCCCAGGCGCGCGCAGCCCCGCCGGCGGCAAAAACGTCGACGCGGTTGGCGCCGGCTCGGTGCGCAGCATGCGCCTCGAGGTGCCCTCGGCGCGCTGCAACGACTGGATCTTCGCCGCGCTCTTCCTCGTGAACGTCGGCGTGATCGCCATGTTCGCGCTCGTCAAGGGCGTGCCCGCGCTCATGGAGAACGCGAAGCAGAACGCCGGCACTTTGACTGATCAACCCAAGGACTTTACGCACCTGTTTATCCTCTCGGCAGCGCTCGTGGGCGGCGCTGTGATGCTCTCGCTCGCGTGGATGAAATTCCTCATGGCGTACGCCGAGTCCATGATCCGCATCGCGCTCTGGTTCAACGTCGGCCTCACGGTCGTGTTTGCGCTCACGACATTCGCCGTGAGCCCGATCATGGCGTGTCTGATGTTGCTCATGGCCGGCCTCAACGTCTGGTACATCTTCGCGGTGCAGGACCGCATCGGCTTTGCATCGGCGAACCTCAAGACGGCGTGCGCCGCCGTGTCGCAGCACTCGGCGATCTTTCTAGTGGCGCTGCTGCTGATCATCAAGCAGACCGTGTGGCTCTTGCTCTGGTCACTCTCTGCGATCGGCATCTACCAGATGCTCAAGGACTCGGACCCGGGATGCGACAAGCTCAACGCGCAGGGCCACCCAGAGCGCATGTGCGGCGGTGTCGGCGGCGGCTTCACGCTCTTCTTCATGCTCATCAGCGTGTACTGGGGTCAGCAGGTGCTGCAGAACATCCTCACGTGCACGACGTCGGGCGTCGTGGCGTCCTGGTGGTACCAGCCGAACACGAAGAAGGTGACCGCGGGTGCGCTGTACCGGTCGCTTACGTCTTCCTTCGGCTCGATCTGCTTTGGTTCACTCATTGTCGCTGTGCTTCAGGCGCTGCGCACGGTAAGTTAGTTTTGGATCTATAGGTGGTGTTATTGTGTGGCTCGTACTGATAGTGTTGTGGGTTTACTATCATATTTGTTGTTGTCAGATGGCGACCATTTTGAAGAACAAGGCGCGTGAAGACGACAATGGCGCGCTGGCCTGTGTCGCGTGTCTCGCGGAATGCATCCTCAACTGCCTGGAGGGCATCATGGAGTACATCAACCAGTGGGCGTACGTGTACGTGGGCATCTACGGCTACGACTTCAAGACGAGCGGCAAGGCCGTGATGGATCTGTTCACGAACCGCGGCTGGACGGCTGTGATCAACGACGACCTCACGTCGAGCGCGCTCACATTTGGGGCCATTGGTGTGGGTGTTGTCACGGGAATCGTGGGCATGCTCGTCGCCAAGTTCTGTCCAGACGAGTGGTTTGTTGCGCTCGGTTCGCAGAACGCTGCCTACGGTATGTTTGCATAATGACTGCATCATAAAGTTGTTTGTATGGGGTAATCTGACGATATGGTTGTTGTTGTTGCGCAGTCGTGTTGGGGGTAATCGGTTTCATTGCTGGCATGAGCATGGCGATGATCCTCGCGAACGTTGTGATCACTGCGCTCCACACCGTGTTTGTGTGCTTTGCCGAGGTTCGGGGACTGGTCTTTGTGGTATTATTGCATTTCATGGAAATTGGTTCTCGATGCTAATTGATGTTTTTGTTTGTCTGATGTCAGGATCCGATCGCGTTCAGCCGCAATCACCCGCGCGAATACGAAGACCTTGTGGGCGGATGGCGCAAGTTCCACGGCGACGAGCTCGCGTCTGCCTACGGAGGCGCTGTGTAAAGCAACGTTTTCCTGATTTTTAGCCCACAGCGCCGCCACCGTTTGCATGTTGCGTGTCGAAAATCAATTTCAAGAAAATAAGAATAGGTGATGCAGGACGAAAGAAACAAACAGCCAAGTAGGTATGAACATGAAATAATCAAGGGAAATTGGTTTTCTTTTGAGGTTCGTGCCTTTATATTCGTTAAAGATGAGGATATTTGTACATACGCAGCCACACACCTGGCCGCTTCAGAGGCTCGTAGGAAAGCCGTGGCGAAGGTTGCTGGGCTGCTACGGAGGGTGATTGAAATAACTGGAGATAGATAAGCTGCTGCTGCCGTTGTCGCCTCGCTCTTGCTACCGAGCGCTCGTCTGGTCTTGCTCGCTGTTGCTGTAGTGGAGATCGAAGATAAAACACTTTAAGAAATAATATTTGCGTCATGGTTCCGGGTTGTCGCTCTCATGCGCTCGGCGCATGTGTCGCCATGCTGGGCATCGCTCTTGGTATTGGCGGCGGCGGCGGTGGTGGTGGTGGTGTTGAGGCTGTGGATGCCGTAGGATTGGTGGACGACGGAGGAGATGAGGAGCTCTTCTGCTGCTGCTGGCTCTGGAAGCACGCGGCCTTGGGCGACGTGAGTGCCACGGCCACATTCAAGCCGCACCGTTGCGAAAGCATGCGCGAATGGATGCTCCACTGCTTTGTCAGGTGGTCGTAGCGGTGCACCGTGTCGAGGTACTCGTCCTTCTTGTTCGAACCCCCTAGGCAGAAGAGAAACGAGTCGTTAAGGAAGCTGAAGGCCACGTGGCCGCTGCGCGAGTCCACAAACGTGTCAATGTCCTGCCACGCGTCCGAGTGCAGATTTAGGCGCTCGCTCGTGTTCATGCGGATTCCGTGGCGCGACTCGCCGCCGTAGACCAGAATGCTATTGGTCTTGGCCTGCGCTACAGCCGCTGGTCCATTGCGCGCGTACCGCATGCTCGCGACGGGAAACCACTGGTTCTGACGTGGATCATACACTTCGACGCTCTTGAGGTGCTTGCGGCCGTCGTAGCCGCCGATCGCGTAGATGAGTCCGTTCATCGCGACGACAGCGAGGCCACTCCGTCCAATACTCAGCGGCTGCACCTCTTCCCACTGCTGCGTCTGCACGTCGTACCGCTCGACAGAGTTGAGATGGGACATACCGTTGAATCCGCCAACCACGTAGATGTATCCGTTTGAGAAGGCCGCGCCCAGGTAACTCCGCGAGCGGCGCATGGGCGTCATCATAGTCCACGCGTTGGTCTCGGGGTCATACACTTCCATGGACTTGAGGTGGCGCGAGCTGCACGTGCCGCCAATCACAAAGATCTTGCTTTGCTCGCTCACTACCACGCCACTGTACGAGCGCTTCTCGAGCATGTTGGCGGCGGCGAACCACTCGTTCGAGTGGAAATCAAGGTATTCGACGGTCTTGAGCGCACTCGGACCGTTGAACCCACCGATCACAAAAATCGTCGGCGTCAGTTGCTGTTGCTGAGATGCGGGATTGTTGCCACTAATCTGCTGCTGCTGTTGTTCTTGCTCCGTCTGCCATTCTGGGCCCAAAGACGACGATGGTGGCAGCGGTGGCGCTGGCGTAAACTGGCTGTCGTCAATGCGATCCTTGCTATTAATCATGCCGCTGGAGCTCAGCGCCTGGTAGAGCGAGAGCGACGCGGCCGTGGTCTTGAGATCCGGGTCGTCTGAGGTCTGGAGTGTGCTGAAGATGCGCGTCAACTCGATCTTGCGCGTCTTGGGGTCGTGCATGAGCCACGACAGCACGGCCGCGTCGTCCTGCAGACGCAGCTTGCGGCGCAGCAGGATCTTGATAACGCTGAAGAGCGGCAGGTTCTTGAAGGCGTCGGTGCGGTACACGTCACTAAAGTATGTCTCAATCATCGCGCGCGCCGCGTGGGCGAGCATGCGGCACGCGGGGCGCATCTTGAGGTTCTCGCAGCAGAGAAAGATGTCGACGCAGTTGTGCACATTGAGCTCGAGCATGAGCTGCTTGCAGCAGATCTCGACGACCTCCGACATCTCGAGCTGGTTGGCTGTATGCAGGATCGCGAGGATCGTCTCGCCCGTGATGTGCAGCTGGCCTAGGTACATGTACTTGAGCAGTTCCTGGAAGGCCGGCGCGTGGATCTCGTTGAGCTCGATGCGGTGCTCGCGACTCTCCTTCATACCACTCGTGAAGAGCGCGTGGAAGAACGGGCTCGCGCTCGCCAGGACCACACGGTGCGCCGCGATAACCTGCTCTTGCACCACGAGCACCACGTCCGTGAGCACGCAGGCCTCGAAGAGCTCAAAGAGCTTGCGCCGCTGCGCCTGTTCGGCGCCGTGCTTGCCACCGAGCACCGCCGTGTACAGCGACGCGCCGCCGCTGGCTCCGCCGCCCGCGCCCACCGCCGGCAGTGCCGCGCTGTTCTCCATGGACTCCATGCTCCCAGGCGACGTCTCGTGCGGTCTCGTGGAGGATTTCTTTGCCTGTAGGGTGGTCCAGTATGTGCGTCTGCTCACCCTCAAGCGGCGCTTCTTCAGCACGAAAGACAAAAAAGGGAAGGGACCCACTTGGAGACCCACAATGCAATTTGGGTTTACTTGTGGAATGATTCCACTATGTGTCCCAGAAATAAATTCATGGAGCGCTCCACACCAAGTCGCACATTTTTGATCTGCATAAGAGAAAAAGAACCCAGAATGGACGAAGAGCTCCAGCGTGCGGCGATGGCGGAGCAGCCCCAGCTGCAGGCGCGACCCGAGGGGCCCGCGAAAGGTGCTCACGTGCTTGCTCTACACTCTGTAGTGCTCTGCTGATGGCCGCTTACAGTTCTCTGCGTGTGTGCTTTGGGCAGTGACGCTGCAGTTCGTCGCAGTGGGCAACGCGCCGCTGATGAAGCGCACAAAGTTCACGGTAAACGGCCACGACCAGCTCAGTGTGGTGCGTACTGCAGATGTGTGTGTGTACTCTAGCCACACTTGGGTAAAGATCACTTGTTCACGCTAAATATATATGTGTGTGTTGTTATGCAGGTGTACAAGTTCTTGAAGAAGCAGCTGCGGCTGAAAGACACGGACGCACTGGTGCGGTCTTCACATCCAGGCCATGCCTTATGATGTATCGAGCGGGTATCTAACGTGCGCATGTGTGCAGTTTGTCTATTGCAACAGCTCGTTCGCACCTTCGCCGGACCAGAAGCTCAATTCGCTATACGAGGTACGACGGATTGCTTGTGTGTGAGGGGCCATGCAATCCCCAGTTTGATGGCTAACTGTTGCGTGTTGTTGCTGTTAAACAGTGTTTCCAAGTCGGTGACGTGCTCATCCTGAATTATAGCCTCACGCAGGCCTGGGGTTAATGCGGCCAGTCTTCAGTTCCCGACTGCGTTGACGACAGGTAGATGAAGAACAAAAAATCGCTTTTGACACGGATGGTGATGTGAATATGATACATTTATTATTATTGGGAGCCAGCTCGGATGCATTGTAGCTCAAAGGCGCTAGCCCTTCTTGATGAGCGCCTCCACTTGCGCTCTTGACGCTTGGTGGCGGAGCTGAAGCTGCTGGAGCTCGGAGCTCACCTGGTCGTCCTCCGAGTCGTCATCCAGAACGCTGTTAATCGGTCGAGAGTGCGTTGCGATGGACTGGATGTTGTTGTTCGACGACGTGCTCGAAAGCACTCCAACCGCGGTGGCGTCTTCCGTTCGACTCGAGTGCTTTGGCTTTGGGATGCGCTTTGCAAACTCCAGGGCCTTGGTTCGCGTGGACAATCCAGACTTGGAATTTGCTGGTGGCGGCGAGTCGTTGTTCGAGCTGCCCTCTTTCTTCGGCTGCGTCGACTTGTTGATCACGCGCAAGTTCTTGGAGAAGGCCTTGATGCGCTCAGCGTTCGCACGCTTCTGCACGAGGTCGTCCGAGTTCAGGTCCGGCTGCAGCTTGCCGAGCTCGTAGTACTCGGCGGGCTTCTCCTTCTTGTACTGCGACAGCTTGCAGGGCTCGTACTGAACTGGACGCGCTTTCCGGCTGAACGCCAGCTGATCGTGGTCCGTCTGCACGCGTGACTCGTTAATCTCCTTGGGCGAACGAAGCTCTTTCTGCAGCGGCTCGTGGTTCTGAGCACGAGGACTGCGGTTGCGCTGCTGCTGCTGGAGCTCTTGGGGCTCGGGTGGCGGTGGGTTGCGAGTCCGATTATCGTCCTTTCCAGCATGGTGCTCGTTGGTCGGGGATGCAGATTTGTTCGAGACCCCGTGGCTCCGACTCGAGTACTGCGGTTCATCATAGTACTCTTCCTTGAGCCGCCCCGGCATGCTGTTGGCGTCGTAGTGGCTATGGTGGTTGTCTCGGTGGGTGTGGTTGTTGTCGTAGCCGTTCGAGTCCCGCCCGATTTTGTTTCGAGGAGAGTGGCTGGGTGACTGGTGTTGCTGTGGGATGAGCAGCGCCTGCTTGCCATGGGTGCTTGGGTTCAGCTGCGGTTGCGGTTTTCCAGGCGGCAAGGCAGCCATCGGCGGCACTGGCGTACCCTTGCCAGTCTTCGCAGCGTTTGCACCGAGCGACTGTTTGCCTATTGTCACTGGTGGTGACTGTGAATGGCTCTCGGCATTGCTGACTGGCGCTTTTGGTTTGCGCTTCGGTGGCCCCACGCGGATCTCTTCGCTGCCGTCCGCCTTCTTAAGATGGCCGTGCGCTGTCACCGTCGCGATCTTGTTCTGGAAGCGGTCCAGGAAGCTCATGACACCCGTCGCGATGCGCAGATGTCGCTCCCTTTCTTGTTGCTGCGAGGAGAACCTGTTGTGCTGAGCTGCTGCTGTTCCTCGCTCACGACCTTTCGAGCTCCCTGATGCGTGTCAAAATTGGAGCTCTACAAATAGTTCACCCTCTATGTGATTAATAGAGGTAAATATACTCCACCTTGCGAAATAAGTACATAAGCGGAAATAAGCGAGTTGGGATTTGAAAATGCGGACACGCTTGAAACAAAAGAGCGCCAACACAGGAAGAAGCCATGAGCGCGTACCAAGAGTGGCTGCAGAAGCAGGAGCGCAAGGTGGTGCGTCGCCCTGCGACGAGTCCACAGTCCTCTATACAGGCCTTCAGAGCGTCGATCGCTGCGCAGGCCGCGCTTGAGACCGACTTGGCGGAAGCCAGCGACGCGTACAAGGCGTGGCTGCAGCGTCGCGAGGCGCGGCTGGCGGCCGTCGAGCAGGTCGTCGACAAGGAGACGCCAGCGAGAAGCTCCAGGGAGGTCATCACAGACAATGCGGACAAGCACACACTGCAGGCGGACAGCAAGAAGCGCCCGCTGCCTAAGTCTTCGGCGTCATTAGCAGCAGCACCAGCGCGAGCGATACCAGTACCACCAGCAGCCGCGAAGGTGCCAACGGCCCCGAGCGTAAAAGCAAAAGCGCCAGACAGCAAGAGCATCAGCAGAGTAACCGATAGCTACTGGGAGAAGCTCATTGGCGACGCGCCGACGCACCGCAGGAAGCGCGGAATTGGCGACGTCGAGGCGCCCAGCAAGCTCTCGAGCGTCCCGCACAAACAGCGCAAGAAAGCGCACCAAGAGACCAAGCACGAGGACAATAGCAGCAGCTCATCCAGCAACAATGAGAGCAGTGACATCGCCCTCAAGGCGCACACGAAGAAGCCGACGCCGCTAGACGAAGCCCTCGCAAAGCTCGACAAGAAGTACGGCGCGCTCGTGACACTGCAGGACTTTAGCACCATGGACGCATCAAGCGAGCCACAGGGGATCCAGGAAGTGCGCTACTGGAACGACATCGACCGCTTCGCGTCGCTGGATTGACTGGGGGGGGGTTTATGACAGGTTGCAATAATCTTATTAGCGAATGTTGAAACATCCAACCTTCAAAATCGGATTCGCCGTTATGCATCTATACGATACAAACTCTAATATTAATACCGGTACCTACACGCCACTGCTGGTGCCGTGCCTTCGGTGGTGCAGCCCAGCGCCGTCTTCGATGTCGTCGCCCCACTGCTTCTTGTGCATAGATGAGACGCTCGAGGGCGTCGGGATGGGTGTGAGCAGCACCGTGGACGAGCCGCCCAGGGGCGCGTTGCCGGCCTCAGCCATGGCGAACTGGAACGCCTCCTCCTCGAGCTCCGCCTCCGTCATCTCGGCCACCTCCATGTTCTCCACGGCGATCTGCGCCATGCGGTTCCAGTCGGTGCGATACAGCTTGACGAGGTACACGGTGAGCTTGACAATCTCCATGATGCAGATCGAGACCCAAAGTGCTGGGAAGCCGTAGCCGAGCTTGACGGCGCTCACGTAGGCGATCGGGAGCTCGATGCACCACGTGGAGAAGGTGCTGGTCCAGGCGATGATATTGACGTCTCCCATGGCCGTGAGCACAGACGACGTGAGAAGCTCTATCGACTGTAGCACGTACCCCGTGACGAAGATCGGCTGCACGAGCATGCAAAGCTTGAGCAGGTTGTCGTCGGTCGAGTAGAGCCTGAAGATCTCCTCGCGGAGCGCGAGCGTCACGACCGCCAGCAGCACCACGAACACCACGGTGCAAACGAAGCCGAGCTTGCTCAGCATTTTTGCCGCCTTTGGTCGGTTCGCGCCCAAGCAATTCGCCACGCGGATCTGCGTCGCGCCGCCAAACCCATAGAAGAGTGCCCAGAGCACCTTCCAGAGCCCCAGGATGATGGCATTTGCGGCGATGACGTCCGAGCCGAGCTTGGCCGCGATCAGGGAGAGCGCGGAGCTCGCGATGTTGGACACCAAGCTGTTGCTGGCGAGTGGGATCGCGAGGCTCGCGTACGTCTGGAGTCGCTCGGACGAGAAGGACGCCGTGCTCCAGGGGGTCCAGGCCGGCAGGTGCATCTTCTTGTACAGCATGCAGTACGACACGAGCGCGATCGGCTGGAACCACGACGCGATCACGGTAGCGACTGGTGAGCCGTCAAAGCCCATGCCGTGCCAGCCAAAACAACCGTAGATGAGGAAGTAGTTCGCACCGATTGCCACGCCGATCGAGATGGTGCCCACAATAGTCGTCGGCGCCAGGATGTTCATGGACTGGAAGTACATCCGCACGCACACGTATAAGACCCCGGGCCAGGTCGTGAACGACATGATGCGCGCGAAGCGGACGCCCAGGCGCACGATCTCGGGGTCGTCGGTCGAGAGCTCGAGCATATAGCCGACGCACCAGAACCAGACAAAGACGGGGATGATGAAGATCGAGGCGAGCACAAGCCCCATCTGCAGCCACACGCCCATGAGCTCGCCGTTCTTGGCGCCCCAGGCCTGGCCGCAGAGCGTCGTGATCGCGCCGACGCCGGCCCACACGCCATTAAACGGCACATTCGTCCACACATTCGCGAGCGACGCGGCCGCGAGCTCCTTGGTGCCCAAGTGGCCCAGGAATGCGTAGTCGACGGACGTGAGCACGATTCGCGCGGCAGTGGCCAAGCTCACCTGCAGCGCCATGGACGCGAGCGCTAAGAGCTCGGCGCGGATGTCTACGTCGGGCTCGTCGGGGGCAACCACGGGCTTGTGTAGTAGCGAAGCGGTCTCCTTGAGCGACGGCGCCATGGCGGATGCGGCGCTTCTTCTTCCGTTGTCGCCCGAGCAAATTGGCGAATGATGCAGTAACAGAGCTGTTCGCGATGGGCGCATTCACAGCTTCATACACTCATCCGGTCGTACTGTACGCCATTCGTCGGCATGGCTGCTGGGGAGGGGTGCTCTGCACCAATGAGGAGCTCCAGGCTTGGAACGAACTTTTCCGACGGCGAGGTCCTGAGACTCATTGAAGAGGCGGGACAGCGGCAACCTTCGTGTCACATTTCGTACTTTAGCTCGTGCAACATTATTTTCATCCGGCAGTATACAGTATACACACACAAGGGTATACGTACAGCCATGCTTTTCTGCCTAAATAAACCAAATGAGAAACAGCATCAGCAACCGAGACAGCAACGTGAACTAGGCCCTATCCTATGACCGACAGTGCCCTTTGAAGAGCGAAGCTCAGCGACCAAAAGAGACGAGCTAGTCACAGGTGACGCGCTGCAACGCGTTATTTATTTTTTGCGCCAGCAGTGCCCGCGCGATTCGCGATACACCAACCCGTGTCCCTAAATCTCGCCACTGATAACCGGCTATACATAAGAACCAAATTAATGTTGCTCAAAGGTCGCAGTGAGCAATTAATGGCTGTGAATGTCGCTCGTAGACTAAAGTGTGATGGTGCTGTCACCTTCATGTCACAATTCGTACTTTATCGGATTTTCGCGGGAACGCAATTTTGCTTTTAGCGCCAAAAGCTCGCCATTTTGCAGACAAGCAACAGCATGGATATCAACGCAGCGCTGATGCGGCACGCAAAGCTCCCGGTGACGTCGAAGCGCAAGCGTACGCCTATAAAGACCACGCCGCGTAAGCAGAGCCCAATTATAGCGACATCGTCGTCTTCAAAGCTCACAATGTCGCCCTTCACCAAGCCATTCGCGGACGCGAGGAGCTCTCCAGTGAGCAAGAAACAGAGAGCATCTCCATCTGCTGGTGCAGCACCTATGAAGGCAGTGTCGACTACCCAGGCGTACATTGACGTTGGGCAGAAGAGCTTTGGCAAGTACACCACGTGTCGAACGTGCGGCCTGCTGTACACTATTGGCGAAGAGGTAAAGACGAAGATGCTTCTTTGGCTATTTGAAACTTGCGTAAACTCACATCTGGATGGCATGTCTTGCTACAGGAGGACGAAAAAGAGCACCAGAGATTCTGCAGGAGCTCTCAGAAGGGCCTCACGATCGCCCAGTGGAAGAACGAGCGGCTCATGAAGGCGTTTCCGGATCAGAAAGGTGCGTTTAAGTTTGCTTGAGGCCACAAGAGTCAACTACATCTACTAACTGCGTTATATCTCCATTTATTTGCTACACTTTGCAGCTCGAGTCATTGAAATTCGTGGTGAAGATACGCCTGCGCACGTCAAGAAACTACTGGAAGTCAAGACGTTGCTGGACGACGCGCTTGGGTTCGTAGAAGAACCCGTGTTTCTCCAGCGACGCCATTTCATCTACATCCAGGACAAGCAGATCGTCGGCTGCGTCACTGTCGAGCGCGTCGAGAAGGCGTTCCCACTGGACAGCGACGCCTCGAACCTCGTGGTCCGGACCACATGCTCCTCTTCAGCCGCAGCGAATGGATCCGAAGCGCCTCCAATCTCGAGTTCCCACCCCGTGCTCGCAGGCATTTGCCAGATCTGGGTGTCCCAGTCGTTCCGAGGCCAGAAGATCGCAACGCGCCTCGTCGATGTCGCTCGCGGTAAGCTCATCTACGGCATGCAGATTGCAAAGCACCAGATCGCGTTCGCGCAACCGACGAAGAACGGACTGGACTTTGCCAAGAGCTACGTGGCCCCATGCGAAGTGCTCGTCTACGATGACATCTCCAATCGAAAGGCGAGCGCGCTGTAGCTAAACAAAACGAGCGCATGCAAATTGAATATTTACACTTGAATAAACTATGGCGCTTTTAAATAATACACCCGAGGCAATGTAGCGCTTTTCAGTGAATTTTGATTTCCTACAATGGAGAAACCTCTATTTAATGCATATTTTGGGTTCTGTGGTCAGTTCTTTTGGGCTCGTTGTTGCATCACTTGACTGGTTCTCACCACCATCGTCAGATCACGAGCAATCGCATCTCTTCGCGCTCGCTACGACACACAGCAGCAGCAGCAGCAGCAGTAGGCTCCACAGACAGAGCCATGCGAGACAACGACAGCCAGAAGATCATCGTGGTGGGCATCCCCAAGACCATGGACGACGCCGCGCTCTCGGAGCTCTTCAGCGGCTTCGGCACGGTCGTGGAAGCCAAAGTTGTCCTTGACGTCAACAACAAGCAGCCGCGCGGCTTTGGCTTCGTGACGTTCACGGCCGGCGCCGCGATGCGCAAGGCAATCCTGGACATGAACAAGAAGGTCGTCGACGGCCGCACGCTCAATGTGCGGCAGCTCGTGCCTAAAGAGAAGTTCCAGGCGGAAAAGTCCAAGGATGAGAACGCACCGGACGCGGCGTCGCGCCCGTGCTGGCTGCTGCGCAAAGGCAAGTGCACCAAGGGCGACCTGTGTCCATTCTCGCATGAGACCAAGAACGGCGAGTTCGGCTCGTGCTTCGAGTTCATGCAGACGGGCGAGTGCAAGCGCGGCGACAAGTGCATCTTCAGCCATAAGGTCGCCGGTGCCAACGCCGATGAGCAGCAGGACGACAATGGCGGCGACGAGGCCGCCAAGCCAGCACAAACAGACAAGGTCAAGATCGAGATCAAGAAGCCGCTGGTGAAGAGAGAACCAGGCGCCGAACAGAAGCAGCAGCGCGTATGCTACGCGTTCCAGAAGGGCAAGTGCCATCGCGGCAAGAAGTGCATGTTCCTGCACGAGAAGGTGCCCGAGATGGCCAACGACGTGCCCGTCGTGGTCGCCAAGAAGGACGAAGCGGCCCCGGCAGCCAAGCGCGGCGAGTTTGAGGTCGTGACCCAGGCAGACGCGAGCAAGAAGCGCGCCCGCGCTGGCAGCCACGACGACGGCGACGACGACAATGACGACGATGTGGAGGAAGACAAGTCGGCGCCAAAGCAACAGCGAAAGACTGCAGCTCCAGCACACACGCCAACGTCCCTGGCTTCAGCAAACAAGGACAAGCCAGCAACAACAGCAGCAACAACACAGGTCTCGCCAGCTAGGATGCCACGGAGCGTTGAAGCGGCCACGAGACCAGCGCCAGTAGTGTCTCGACCAACATCTGCTGGTGAAAAGCGTCCTCGTAATGAGGACACCAAGCCTTTCAGTGAAAAGCGTCCACGCAATGATAGCGCCCCTAAGAAGTCCTTCACGGACAAGCGCCCACGTCTCGACAGCAGCGGTCGGCCGTTCGAGAAGCGCGAGCACCCGGCAGCGAAGCGTATCGCCGAGCGCGAGAACGGCGGCCCGAGCAAGTACGCGCCGCAGCCTGGTGCCAGCGCCCCCAAGCGCAAGGAGGACGTGTGGAAGACGCGCAACAACAAGAACGCGCTCCAGCGGCTCAACAAGAAGAACCGTCCGCCTGGGTACGAACCGCCTCAGCAGCAGCACCACGACAGTGAGCGTCCGTCACAGCCCAAGCGCGAGAAGGTAGATATGGGCGCGGCCTTTGACTCGGACGACGACCGCAAGCCCCGCGGTGGCGGAGGTGGCAAGCCGCGCGTCGTGGACAAGGCAACGCTCAAGGCCAACCGCGAGAAGCTCCAGCTCGAGCGTCGCGCCAAGCGCGACGCCAAGAAGACAGCCCTGGGGCGGCTCAAGACCCAGGAGAACAACGTTGAGCTCTAGGGTCTCGTCGCTTTTACTCACGACTGGTGAAGTCCAGTCATGTAGAAGAGCGGCCAGCGATTACTGAATAGAGCGTGCGACGTACTGATAGAGATGATACTGATAGAGCAGATGGCGGTTGTGCATTATAGTTCTGTGTCCTATACGTCCAGTGAATTGCAGTGGCTCGTGAAGCGTCTTGGTGGCAGAGCGAAGTGATGAATCTCTTCATCGAGAGTGGAAGGATGGCGCTCCGAACAGCGCATTGACGCGTTTGCTGGCACAGCCAGCTGGTTGGGAGATTTTTCCGTTGAGTTCAGTAACGTGGCAGAGCCCTGCTTTTCAATCTAACCACAGTGTCCACCCCCATTGAAAGCAGCAGGAGATAGGCTGCCAACTACCATAAGGGAAAGTACACGATATAGTGAGATCAAGTACCTTCTGCAGACTGTGTCCATCCGTTTTCCTCGCATGGACCGTCTCTTTAACGAGTTCACCCACACACTTCGCGAGTGTGTGCGATCGCTTGGACATCATCAAGTCCCTCCTTCCTGCTGACTCGTTGACGAGCGAACGTGTGTGTGTGCTGGCGCTTCTCGCCTTCCCTCCGTCCCCACACGCGCACGCGCCCCAGCAGCTATCGGCACCGAGACCGCCTATCGCGCTGGTTAATGGATGGCGATACGCCACTCGCAGCAGCAGCAGCACGGCGGCGACGCCAATGACGTCGCGACGGTCTCGACGAGCCGACCGCGCGTACACTCCGAGGCGATCGCGATGATGGAGTCGCCCTCGGGTGCGGACTCGCTTTGGGCACCGCTCAGCGACTTCCACGGCGATATGCTCGAGTCGACGGTCAACGCGACATCGCTACTCGGCGCAGCTCTCCCTCCGACGTACTCGAACTCGGTCGGCGGTAAACTCGCACGACAGGCAGACTATCCCTTCAAGCAGCCCCAGTCGTCCCATCGGCCGCCAGCGTTCTTTTCGGCCAGTCGCCTCGGCGGCGGCGATAGCAGTAGTCGCAGTCTCACCAGCGCGAACGGAGCTCCTGGTGAGATTGACGCAGCTGACGATAGCAACGCGACCGCATTACAGAAAGCAGACACCGATACGACGCTCCTGAACCGCAAGCACTTTGGGCTGATCGTGTCCGTGGCGCTCGCGAGTCTGCTCTCCACGTGGCTCAAGCGCGGCGTGCTCCAGCTCATGCAGCGGCAGCTCGCGATGCAGCAGTACCAGGTGGACGCGGCCGAGCTGCTGCTGCTCGTGCCATGGTCCTGCAGTTTCGTGCTCGGCTTCTGCGCCGACATCTTCCCGCTCTTTGGCTCGCACCGCAAGGCGTACATGATTCTTGGCTGGGTTCTCTCGACCATCGCTTTGGTCTTGATGGCCATCCTCAACCACAGCAACGACTTTCACTCAAAGCTCTGGCGCAACACGGCTGCCACGTCGATGGAAGACAGCGAGAAGGTCACGATCGTCGGCGGCTACGTGTTCTTGCTGGGCTTGGCGTGCTTTGGCGTGATTCTGAGCATCATGATGGCCGAGATCTACGTCATCGCGTTCTCCAAGCGCGAGACGCTCGAGCGGCGCGGCCACCTGGTCGGCACATTCCTGCTCGTGCAGTTCGGCTTACAGGTCGTCGGTCAGATCATCACGGACGCCGTCGTGTTCAACATGGCGGCCGACGGCGTCACACTCGAGCCCCTCGTATCCTTCCAGGACACGATCCTCTTCATGGCTGTCTACGCGCTGCTGCCAATCCCCATCATTATCTACTGGTTCGACGACAGCCTCGACGACGACTACGACGCCGCCATGACCAGGAGTATCACAGCAGCGACGAGAGAAGACAGCCAAGCAAGTGGCAACGATAGCATTCTCAGCATCAACGAGTGCGAGCTGCTGCAGGAGTCCACCAAGCCTCATAATGGCGAGCAACACAGAGGCATCAAGGACCGACTCGTGGCGCTCTTCAACAAGACGCGTGCCCACTGGCAGCTGCTCTGGATGACGCTTGAAGAGAAGGCCACGTGGCAAATCGTGTGTTTCCTCTGTGTCTTCATCTTCTTCAGCGAATTCACGCTGCGGTACCCGTTCCTGGTGCTCGACCAGTGGGCGCACGTGACAACCAAGATCATCTCGACGGGCAAGATCTTCACAGAGATCATGTTCTTCCTCGCGGTCTTCCTCTGGAAGGGCATGTGCGTCAACACCAAGTGGGGTACCTTCGTCGTCCTGAGCTACTTGGGCGTGTTCATCTTCCCGCCCATGACGTACTTTTTGCTCGTGACGTTTGGCGTCGCGTCCACGAATCTCGAGCTCTACATGTTCGTGAGCTCCTTCCAGGGCTTTATCCGCGCGCTCGCCGTCGTCTTGGAAGTGGTGATGATGATCGAGATCGCCCCACGGGGCGGTGAAGGCGCGGTGCTGGGCACGGTCGTGTCCATCGCCACGATCATGCGCCTCATCTCGCAGACGTTCTCCAACTTGATCGGGTACCTCTTCGGCACGCAGTTCATCCTCAACAGCAGAGGCGCTGGGAGTGCGGTGGCAGCAGACAGCGCGTCGACAAACGACGAGCCCATGCTCGTGGCTACGGCACTGCTGCTCTGCTACACGCTACGACTCTTTGCGCTGCTGGGAGTCGTAGTCTTGCCGTCACAGAAACGCGAGCTACGCAAGCTGCAGCTTGTGGGTGGACGAAGATGCTTCCGCGCGTGGTGGACCCTGGGCGTGCTCGTACTCTCGTTGCTGCTGGGCTTGCTGCTCAACACGCTTGTGCTCACGCCCGATACCGAGTGTTTGCACGCACTCGGCGGCAGCGGCTGCAGCTGAGAGAACAGAAGCCTTCATGGTCTTCGAGCCGCTCCGCGGTGAGCTGTGCCTTCCGTTGAACAGCATCTTCTCGTCGATCGGGCTGTCGAAGACTGCTGTCGTGCCTCAAGCCGGCTCACGTCGGACAGCGAATAATATTTATCCGCCTCGCTGTCAACATGCAGTGGCTGGCCAGAGCTCAAGTGGCCACGGCAGACAGCGCCCAGTGGTTGCTCGTCGACTTCCAGGCACTCGCTGTCTGGATTTCCATCAGGCTTCCACCTCGCAACCGCCAGATTTGGTGCTCAACTCTGTCGATGATGTCAAACCTCGCACGCAAAAGCAGATGCGTGCACACGCAGCGATCGGGGTAGCGCACGGCGTTCGCTCTATCGTGTCTTTAGCCCCAGCTACGAGTTCAGTTAGCTACCGGTGTGGCGTTAGTTAGTATCCCGGAGAACAAGTGTAAGTACTACGTATCAATAGAAGTATGTCATCCCCCAGTTGCCTCTACCTTCACTCTTACGTTGAAGCCTTGATTAATGAGATTAATTTTCATAATGATAAGTCCGATGAACGCTATAAGTTAACATGGAGAGGTCGTTGACTTCACTTGGCGCACCCCTTGCCGCCAAAGGCTGGGAGGCACATGGTCTCGGGCGTGATCACAAGCGAGTTGACGATCGAGGCCGTGAGGATCGCGACGACGAGCAGTGCGAGTGTGGCCCAGGCACGGTGGACGCTGCGCCCGCCCACAAAGCGCAGGCGCAGCAGCGCGATCTTCTGTGACGGCAGGAAGAGCACGCCCAGGAGCGCCAGCAGCCGGATCGTGAAGCAGAGCAGCAGCGCCGTGGCCACGAGCAGCGGCTCGTCCTTAGTCTTCGTGCCCGTGTCCTGCGACAGGAACTGCGTGCCGAAGAGCCAGCCTATCGAGTTGGAGAACGTCTCGGAGATGAGGCGCATGATGGTTGCCATGCTCACGATCGTGCCGAGCAGTGCGCCCTCGCCGCCCCGCGGCGCGATCTCGACGGTCATCGCGACCTCCAGGATGATCGCGATGCCGCGCACGAAGCCGTGGAACGAGCCCATGAACATGTACAGCTCGATCTTCCAGTAGCCGCCAAAGGCGCACGCGAGCGAGTACGTCAAGGACGGGAACACGAAGACGCCCAGGAAGCTCGCGACCACAAAGTTGTTCCAGTTGCGGTTGAGAAAAAACAATACCCAGACGAACGCCGAGAGGAAGTACATGGCCTCGGCGAAGATCTTGCTCGTCGACGTGACCTTGGCAGTCACACCGGCCCACTTGTCGAGCACGCTGTATGGGTACTTGAGCGTGAACTCGGTGAAGAAGATGAACGTGCAGAGGAAACAGATGACGGACCACGTGGCTCGCTGCGCGAGCGACTTCCAGAGCCGCAGCCAGTGGCGGTGGAGCTTGTCGACGACCCGCGCGAGCGCCGACTGCGAGCTCATATCATTGTTCTTCAGGTACTCGTCGTCGTCGTCGTCCTCGAGCAGCTCGCACTCGCCGATGCGGCCGCCCGTGCTCTCGAGGTGGTCGTTGAAGAAGTAGAAGAGCACGGGGATCGGGATCATCGCGTAGCAGACGAGGAACGTGAGCACGTCCTGCAGCGAGTAGAACGGGCTCAGTTTGCCGCCCTTGGTCACATGGAACACGACCGTGTCCGTAGCCGCCTGGCCCACGCCCTCAAAGAAGAACTGCGTCATGAGGTACGCACCGACTGCGTAGCCGCGCTTCTTAAGCACCTCGCGCTGCGAGAGCGCGACGATGTAGATCTCGCCCACGAGCACGCTCGAGATGCCGCCGAAGCACGCCACGCCCAGCAGCGCCACGTAGCCGCCGACGATCTTCGTGCGCTTCTCACTCTCCATGTCCGACGTACTCTTGAGCTTGCCCGTGTACGAGTTGTTGAGCAGCACCATAGCGAAGAGCCCGACGACAGTAAAGCCCCAGCCAATCATCATGTACGCCTTGCGGTGCGAGCCGCGGATCGGAAAGAGGTCAGATACGAAGCCCACGAGCAGGCCGCAGCACCACGGCAGCATGAGCAGGATCTTGGTCGCGTCTACCTGGTACTGCTCCATGGCCATCTCGGCCTGCATGAGCGGCAGCACACCGCGCTTAAGGCACGACGTGAGCATGCTCGCGAACGCCAGCGAGATGAGCAGCCCGGAGTGCTTGCGGTCGAAGAGCGTCACGTGCATCTCCTTGAACGCCGCGTCGCCGCCATGTTCATTCGCGTCGTTGTCGCGCGCCTTGCGATCGAGTGGCGCGCGCAAATCATTGGGATCGTGGGACCTGTGGAATGGCTGCCTGCTGTTTACCGCCGACGACTTTTTCCGCCGTGCGGATGACGATGGTCCGACGAGGTAGGGCAAATCCTCGCGGATGATCGCCCCGCCGTCGCTGAGCACCGTCATGCTCTCGTGGGACCTGGTAGACGACTCGAGCTCGCTGTCGCCGTGATTATAGTCGCTCGAGACCCAGTCCAGGTCGTCGCTCTCGGCCTCGGACTCGGCCACATCAATCGTGTGGCCCGAGTGCCCGAGGCTCGGCATCTGGATCGTCAGGCGCAGGTCTCGCGGCTGCGTCTTGCGCGTGCTGTTGCTTGGCAGCAACGCGTCGCTCAGCTCGGACTCGTCCACCGCCGCCAGTCGATGCGTGCGGCACGAGGCTTGTGCGGAAATAGCTCCATGCGTGGCCGGCAGTGTCATTCAGCAAAGGGCGGAAGGTTTTTCGCGCGTGGACGGTTTCCTCGCTCGCCTGTGTGGAAATGTGGGCAGACAGACACATGCACATGATGCAGGTCTGTGCGTTGGCTTGACCACCACACAGTCGTAGAGAAGGAAGGAAGGCCCGTGCGCTTGCTGACGTGTGCGCGCTGGCCTCATCTTGACCAGGTCCCACGTTATGGCCACTTTTCGTGACCAAATGATCAACTGAGTTTGGAACTGTTATTATCCTTTTTATTTCTGATAAACCTTAATAAAGTGAAGAAAAACTTGAAAGTATATGGTTGAATTAGTTTGGTTATGGTGCTGATTCAATCAAACCTTCAATCTTTAGAAATAATCCTGTTTAAAAGTTAAATATTCATTATAACATTTCTAGAAACCATCTTTTTGTTGACGAGAATTTTTCGAGGTTGTGAGGGAATCATTTGTGCGTCAAGGTGGACTTTGCGTGTTTGGTAGAGAGCGTTGCTGTGAGCAACTCACACACAAGCAAGCACATAGCAAACAGCAAGCAAGAAGTGCGCAACTTCTGCTGAGCCACACATGCCTGGCTAAGCTTCTTTCCATGGGCTGCAACGTTACGTGCGTCAGTTTCGGGGCTTGTGGCCAGTCAAGTCACTTGCGTCGTCAACACGTTCAGCTCAGACGAATTTCGCCAGCGTGTCGTGGTCACTTGCCCTTGTTTGTTGTTCTCGCAGCGCAGAACTTGCTTGTCTGCTGCGCAGAATTCGTGATGTCTGCAGTCCAAGCACGACAAAGTGGGTACCTCCATCACTCCTGATGAAAAATGTACCCAGAACACGTTCTCATCTGACTTCGCCAAAGTGCTGCTGCCCTCAAATAATGGACCCATTTGCGCGTCAAGGAGCCACTTGCTTCGCAACTGAGATTGTTTGGTACCACGGCAGCCAGTGCGTCAGATTGGACTCATTGCAACACGCAAGTAAAGTAAGCCTCTCCACCATGAGCTCTGACATGCGCGTCCATCAGCACCAGCCAATTATCGGAGAGAAGCTCCCAATAATGACAGCACATTGATACAGAAGCTGAGCTCATGGTATGTGAACAGGTCGCTCGCGTTCGAAGACTCCTAAGGCAACCAGCTTCGCAGTTGAGCACGTCACTCGTGTGCGGTGATTGAATGCGTGGCGCCGCTGAAGAGCATCCGCCAAGATCGTTGTGTTGCAGCTAGGACCTCCCAGAAGGTTTCTTGGATCTCGAGAGTGATGTTGAAGCTAATGTGTAGTTATATAATATATAGTATTAACTGCTCGAGAAAAGTAAAATAGCAAGTTATATATAAAATATACAATACTTAATCATCAATTTAGCAAAACAATCATAAAACTAGTCTATTATATGTAATTTTCACACTCCGAGCATGGCACTTTCATTAGATTCCAAAGGTGCAGATTGCTTACCAGTGTCTAATCCTCTTTATACCAGCTGCGAGGCAACCATCCACACTTGCTAATTCTATGCCTTCAAATTATAAACAGGTTTTTTCCATCTTCATGCTTGAGCAGCTCTTCCACGTGGCCATCCCAATCGCCGATCCAAGCGACTGATCACCCAGGCGATCCGTCTGGACGACATCACTTCGGAACTTCGTTCGCTTCGCCTCCATCTGCGCCGCCTCCTCTCCACCATGGCGCTGCACGCGACCATCAGCCGCGACTCGAGCATCGCCAACCTCGGCGTCTGCATCGCCGGCATCTACATTTGCTACCTGTCCTACGGCATCTTCCAGGAGAAAATGTGCGTCACACGTCGCAGGCTACAGTGTATCTGTGTGTGTGTGTGTATGTGCTGACTATTGTGTGCGCATGATAGCTTCACGTACCGCTCACCAACGGGGGACAAGTTCACGGCGACCTTATTTATGCTCTTTGTGCAGTGCGTCACGAACGCGGCCGTCGCTTATGCTGGTACGAACGAATTCTTTCATGGAGCTGCTCGTTTTATATGTATTTGTATGGACGCATCTGACATGCTGCGTTGTATTACGACAGCGACGCTTGTGTGGAAGCCGCAGCGCGCGACGATGCCGCTGCAGCCGTTCGCGTTCACGTCGTTCGCGTACCTGGGTGCGATGCTCTGCAGCAACGAGGCGCTCAAGCACGTGAGCTACCCGACGCAGGCGCTCGGCAAGTCGTGCAAGATGATCCCGGTGATGCTCATGGGCGTGCTCATCCGGCGTAAGAAATACACGGTGCGCGAGTACATCTGCGTGCTGCTCATCACGATTGGCATTGCAGTCTTCCAGCTTGGCAAGGCGAGCGCCAAACACGCGGCCCAGGAAAACAGCTCGTACGGCCTCGTGCTGCTCTTCCTCTCGCTCACGCTCGACGGCATCTCGGGTCCCAAGCAGGAGGAGATTGCGCAGACGCTGCGGCCGTCCGTGCACCAGCAGATGTTCTACACGAACCTCTGGGCCGTGATTTACACGGGTGCCGGCGCGCTGCTCACGGGTCAGGCGCTCGCGGGCTTCTACTTCTGCGTCGAGAACCCGGCGATCCTCAACTCGGTCTTCTACTTCTCAGTCTGCAGCGCGCTCGGCCAAAACTTCATCTACTTCACGATCCAGCAGTTCTCGGCGCTCACGTGCACGACGATCACGACCACGCGCAAGTTCTTCACGATCCTCTTCTCCGTCGTCTGGTACGGCCACGAGCTCACGGGCATGTCCTGGGCGGGCGTCACGATCGTCTTCGTCGGCCTTGGGTGGGAGCTCTCGAGCAAGTACCAAAAGTACCAGCAGCAGCAGAGCCTCAAGATGCCCTGAGCTGAACTGGGAAAGAAACGCGAAGAGCTACGAACAAAGCCACCTCGCATAGATCCACACACAGCATCTACAAGTGCATACGTATGAAGAAACAAACTACTTTAACAAAGCCCCTCCCCACTCCGTTCTTAAATGATGAAAGTGGCGATCTAATGGCGAACTCTATCTAGAAAAAGTCGGCGGCCTTCATGCGGCCCTTGCCGCCGGCCTTCTTGTCCTTCTTGGAAGCCGCGGGCGGCGACGATGTCGTCTTGAGCACGCCCTTGATCGCCTCCTTGGGCGCCGCCTCCTTCTTGGCCGACGCCTTGAGGCGCTTGACTGAGAGCTCATGCGGGAGCGCCTTGTTCTTCCCAAACGTCACCTTCTTGGCGTTGGCGGCCTCGGCGTCGGCCGCCTGGGACGCTGCCGCAATCTCCGTCGCCTTGCGCTTCTTCGCGATCACGGCGGTGGCCTTCTTCTGCACCTTCTGCGAGCGCTCGCAGTGCGCACATGTGTCCTTGGCGGCAGGCAGGAAGCCCTTGCCAAAGCCCTTGCAGACCGCGCAGCGCTGGAACTTGACGCCGCTCTTCACGACCACCTGCTTCGCGGCCTTGGGCTTCTCCTGCTGCTGCTTTTCTGGCTCGGCCTTGTCGGCCTTGACCTTCTTCTTGGTCTCTTTCTTGGTAGGCTCGGCAGCTTCCTTCACGACCTCCTTCTTGTCTTCCTTGAGCTTCTTCTCCTTCTTCTCAGGCTCCTTTGTCTTGGCTGGCATGTCCACAATCTTTTTGTCCTTCTTGTTCAGCTTCTTGTCCACAATGACAGGCTCAACCACCACCTTGGCCTCAGCGACCTTCTGCTTCTTCAGCGGCGACTTCTTTGGCTCGTCCACGACAACAGGCGCAGCGACAACAGGAGTCTTTGGAGCCTCGGCTTCAGCCTCGGGCTCAGCAGCCACCGGGCTTTTCTTGCGCTTCTTGTTCTTCTTCTTCTTCTTCGCATCCGCGTCGGACGCAACAGCGGCCTCGGTCTCCTGGGCCACCGGCTGCTTCTTCGCCACCTTGGTCTTCTTCTTGGGCGTGGCCGCATCGTCCTGGATCGCCTTGAGCGAGTCGACCTTGGTCACCTTAAAGAACTTGCTGTAGAGCTCGTAGAGCCCGCTGCGGTTGCGTTCGGCAGTGTCACTAAAACACACAAACAAACAAAGCACAACAAGTTAGCTGCATGTATACGCAAGTATACACAACAGCAAAGACGTACTCGGCTGAGGCGATGTGGAAGATGCGGTGCTGCACGAAGGCGAGGTCGACCTCCTCGAAGACCTTGTCTTCCTCCTCCTCCTCGTCATCACCATCAGTCTCGCCGCTTTCAGTCGGCTCAGCCGTCTTCTTCTTCTTCTTCGCTGGCTGTGCACCAAACTTGTAGTCCGTGAGCATGGGCGCAAACACAAGCTCGCGAACGCGCTTGAAGATCGTCTTGTCGTACTCGGAGCTTAGCAGCGTGAAGAACGGCTCGAGCAGCAGCAGGAAGGCCGCCGTGTCGACGCTCGCGCCCGCCGCCTTGTAGATCTCTTCCAGGTACAGGTCCGACAGGTGCATGCGCAGGCCGTTCGGGAGCTGGCTGATGATCTCGCTCGAGAGAATCGACACGAATCTCTCGACGTCCTCGTGCACCCAGTCGTTGTTCTGCAGGAGCGCGACCGACTGGTGCACGAACTTGCGCACAAGCGAGTAGAACTTGTCGAGCCTTAATTAACATACAAAGCAGGCAAGTCAGCAGCTTGCAATTACTCACGCAGATACACTAGTGCATGTAACATAAGACAGGCAAACACACGTACCGGAGACCGTCAATGCCGTGCCACTCGCGGTGCATCGTGCGGAAGAAGCTGTGCACAAAGCCGAGCGCGAGCTCGACGCTCGGTAGCGTGTGCACGAGCGACGCGAGGTTGGACGAGAGCTCCTCCTGAATCGGTCGCTTGTCGCTCATCCACATGCAGTAGAAGAGCGCCTTCCAGAGCTTGTCCCACTCGAGGTCGGTCCAGTCGGCCTTCTTGGTCAGGTACACGGAGAGCTTCTTGAGCGCCAGATCGCGGTACTTTTTCTCTGTTGCAAATCAACACAACATGACGCCGTGAGCACGTTGTAAAGAGGTTCACATATAGAGCAGCAGCATGGACGTACCTGTGTGCGCCAGGCGCTGGCCGAATCGAGACGCTGCGTTCTCCATCGCTGCTCGTGTCCTGAAGGCGTTTGCTCGTAAATGGCGATGGTTCGCGAGCAAATCGGCGCAAATGACTGGTCGGATCGATCAACCAGAGCATTCCCATCTCCTATTGGCTTAAAATATGCATGCAAATCATATTTTCCACCAATCATATGCGGAAAATAACCGGATGGTTGGAAAATCTGACTACCAATTCGACAAATTGCGACTACCAGGGTAGTCAAAAGAGCTCTTCCCGATTCCCAGATCACCTTGAAAAACCAGATCCCCATGATCTTCATCCGGTGGATTTGCTCGCTCGCATTCCCCGTTCCGCCGCCTTCCTGTCCGAACTGCTGAGTGAGTGAGCGCCATGGTAGTCGGGAGCAGTCGCATGGCCGCCGACGACGCGGCGCTGAGCGTTTCCATGTCTCCGCTCCTGCCGAGCTCCATCGAAGAAGAGGCGGGCTCGGTGCGCTCCATCTCCGGCAAGCGTGTGCACTTCCAGCCGACGCACACGGTCTTCACGCCGCGGCTGACCGAGACGGCGTCGCTGCGGTACCGCAAGCCCGACGACCGCGTCGTGAGCAGCACGAGCCTCGCGCCGCCGACGTCGGTGAGCTCGATCGCGCAGCCCAACTACGATGACTTTCTGCGCCGCGTGAGCGTCGTGCTCTACCAGCATCTGCGACGCTGCGAGAAGCGCCATCGAGAGGAGCAGCGCGCAGCCGCTGCTGCAGGCGCCGCGGCTGCTGATGCGTCAGGATCGACGGCGTCGGGCTCGCACTCAGCTGGGCTGCCAGCAGACCGCAGCAGCTACTTTTTATCGTCGTCGGTCTCGCGCCAGAACGAGCCGCCCGCGCTCCAGTTGCTATCGCGCGCGCCAACAGCATCGCAACACGCAGATAACGAGCTCACAGCAGCGGATGACACGGTGGACTATCCCGCGCCTGCCCCGAAAGCGAGTCCGAGCGTCTCGTCCCCGAGGTTCGTGGAGCTGCCTGTGGACGAGATCTTCCGCGAAGAGCACTTCGTCACGCCGCAGTACAAGTACACGTTCATCCGCCTGCCGCGCGTGTTCCCGATGACGAGCTTCGTGATGGAGAAAGTGTCGTCCAAGCGCCACGTGCCGAGCGTCGACGAGATCTTCCGCTTCTGCAAGAACCTGTTCAACAAGGCTCAGCTGAGCGCCGAGTGCACGATCGTGTGCCTCATCTACATCGAGCGGCTCATGGAGCAGGCCAACATCCCGCTGCTCGCCGTGACGTGGAAGCCCATCGTGCTCTGCGGACTCCTGCTCGCGTCAAAGGTACGCACGCGATGTCTGTTCTTGCTCGTGTGATATGTGATATGTGGTCTTTGGATACTCACTCCCGTTTAATCCTGGAATGCGAGCAGGTCTGGCAAGATTTGAGCTCATGGAACGTCGAGATCAGCAACATATACCCACAGTACCCGCTTCACTCGATCAACCGCCTCGAGCGCCTCTTCCTGCACCACATCCAGTGGGACCTCTACATCTCGGCGTCCGTGTATGCCAAGTACTACTTTGCTCTGCGCTCGCTCACAGAGAAGAAGGATTTCCGGAGACGATACAACTACACGATGCGCGTGGATCCGCCGAACTCGCGGCGCCTTGAGGAGCGAAGCGCTGCGATTCGACACGAGCTCTACTCCAAGAGTCTGTAGTGGCAATGTTGGTGTTCTCGTGATGTGAGCGTTTGAAGTCTTGTGTTCGGCGACGTGTTTGTTTTGCAAATCATAATATGAAAAATGCGTTTATGAAGAGGTTCCTTACAGCATGATCTTGTCCGCGCTGGTCTTGTAGTCCCATCGCCGTTTGACAATATCCATCAGACTATGTCGGCTCATAGTCGCGAGTTTGCCGTCGCGCACAAATCCCGCGAGGTTCTCTGGCGGCAGGGCGAATATATTGGCCACTTCGTGAAGAATGTCAAAGATGTCGTCGATGGCCGCGTGCCGAAACGATCGGAAAATCTGCCTGTACGCGTTCACGTCGCGCAGCAGCATGCAGGCACCGTCCGGGTCAAATCGATACTTCTGCAAGTGCTGCAGGTACAAGTCCTTGAACGTCATGCACAGCGTGATCAAGAAACGGTCGCGGTTCTCGTCCATCTGCGCAGTGCCCATGAATCAATTTGTTAGTCCTAACGCCTTGCAATCAGTGAGAATCCCCATATCACGAAACGCACCAGCACTTGGCAGATCGTGGTCACGAGTGGCTGGAGATACTCGATGCACTTTCTGCAAGCTCGCGAACTCGAGAGCGACATGTTGGTCTCACTGCCCACGAAGTCGGTCTTGTCCTGCGTTGTCGCAAGAATACTCCCAATGAGCTTCTCAACCACGGCAAACACTTGCTGAAGTCCAGTTGTAATGGAGCGCTCGATTTTTTCGAGGCATCGGCGCTTGTTTTCATAACAAATGCTGCAATTCAGAACAAAGCGCCACCATGAGGTTAGTTGCGTCACATTTGCACTGAAACAAGCAGCAGCGATGACACATACGTGAACTGCGTTGGTGAATCACCCAGCGCTGGCGAGACAAGGCTCTCGAATTGCTCCTCGAAAAAGTCGATTTGTTTGAGCAGAAACTGCGAAATGGTTGAGAGCAAAGCACATACACTGGGTTAGTCGATTAGCAAATCACATTTGAGCGCCTACGAAACACGCACCTCACCTCGAGAATGCTGAAAAACTGGCGCGCCGAGTCCTTTGTGAGTAGCGGTTCTTGCAGAATCTCGCTTGTCATCGTGGTCGTTTTCTGTTGTTTTGCAAATAAGAACAAGGCATTAATCAGAGCCAACAGAGTACCCAATCATCTCATGAATCACTAACGTACCCCAAGGAAGTCGTCGCCGAAGGACGCGACGAAAGACGAAAAGATTTTGGTGACCAGCTCCGCTCGAAGCTCCGAATCCTTGAGTATGAAGTCGCACCTGCCGATGGTTGCTTTCATCGCGCTTGAGCACCTTTCAGGAATCACGTCATCGTCTACGATCGAGAGCAAAGTCTCAAAGTAGGTCAGCGAGACATCCGCTGGGGCTGACGGAGGGGTGATACTGTCTTTCTCGAAACTCGACGATGATACTGCCGCTACTGATAGCGAGCTCGTAGACAACGAAGGTGCAGGTGCGCTTGCATTTGAAGACGCCGCGTTACTATGCTTGGACTTTGTAGCCGCGGCTTTTTGCTTCGCAGTGAGCTGCTGGGGGAACTTGACTCGAGCCAATAGGTCCTTGAATTGCCGTTGAACCAAGTCCAGCTCGGTTCGGAAGTACCGCTGGCGATGACTCCCGAAGAGCGAGTGGAGCTGCAGGTTCAAAAACGTGCGCATCCGTTCACGATCGGGGCTCAACGTGTCGTCGCCATCGGCAGGATTTTCATAACCCTTTGTTGAGCCCTCGGATGACTCTATACTCACTTGCGTGGGCTTTGTTGGAGGTGTAGGCTCGATCATTGATTCAATTGCCGTTGCAAGATCACATGTCTTTTCGTACGCCGCACACAGCAGTCGAACATACTCTAACCCGGCATCATCCGAAGAGTCACTTTCGCTTGTTGCGTCGTTCGAAGATGCAGTCGCAGATCGCGGACGTGCATTGAGGAACTGGTCCAAGTACGAGAAGATTCCAAATGCCGGATCGTTGAACAAGCGTTCGATGAGTAGCTCGCGGATTGAATTGCACGCCGATGCTGGGAAGACTTTGTGGATCATCGCGAATTCACCCTTGCAGATTCCGCTGATCTTTCCAAAGAGTGACTCCAAGTCCTGGATCGGATCCAGCGACGAGATAGTCGTGAAACTCATGTTTCTGGTTGAAAATGTACGAGTTAGTTTCACTCTACATACACACAGCACATGGGGTAACATGCAGCACTTACTTGGCCAGCCGGTCTTTCATGACGTTCCACACATAACGGTCCGCGACTTTCTCCTTGTCGTTGTACTCAATAAGCGACTCGGCGCACTTCTTCATGCCCTTATCGTTGTCCTTCTCCTGAGAGTCGCTGAACTCATTGAGCAAGTCGTTCTCGATCGTTTGGCTGAGTCGCTCGATCTCACCAACTGCATGCGCGGTCACGGGCGACGACAACTCTGTTGAGAAGACGCACATCTTCTTGATCACACGCGCAGCTTCATGGAGCTGCGCTGGGTCCTGCAATGTGTTGAACAGTCGGTTGCTGGACTTTGACAGCTTGCTCGATGGGTCGTTGAGCGCGAGCAGCGCTTCCATCATCTCATCAGTTTCCAAGACTCGCATTCGCTCTTGATCCAGCGACTGCAGCCTGTCACCGATGACCACTGCCGTCGAGCTCACTTTGGTGAACCGCTCCTCCAGATCTTCCATCTGCACGCAGATTTGCTGTAGAATCACATAGAACACATATCGAGAAACACGAGAGCTCTCAGATCATTTGATCAGGTCAACAAAGTCAGCGATACAAAAAAATAGCAAAGCCTTGCTACTTACATTCAACAGCACGTCGGGGTTCTTGAGCCCGTCCTGGAACTTGCTGCTCGCCTTCTGGTTCTCCTTTTCGAGCGCCGAGATGCGGTCCGAGATCACCAGGCGGTGCTTTATCAGGCGCTCGATCGACTCGGCGAGCACGTTCTGGAGCTCGTTCATGGACCGCGTCTGCTGTTTGAACGACGCGGTCTTCGCCTGCGCCGTCGAGCCGCCGCCCGCGGACGATGACGACGGGTGCACGAGGCTTGCCTTGCGCGTTTGGATGGGCTCCCACGTGCTCGCGAGCAGCTCGTCGATCATCACCTCGGCGTCGTACGCTTTCCGCACTATGCTCTGCTGGTGCTGGATGTGGCGGTTGTCCGAGTAGCTCGCAGTGCGCGTCGGGAGCGTGCCCCACGAGTTGAGCAGCTTCTCAAGCTCCTGGCTGCGGTCCGAGCCGGCAACGTCCGCATGCTCTGCCGTGCGCTTCGTCATGGAGACGACGGCCTCGTGAGCTCTTCGTTGGGCGAATGGCGCATTTGCGCGGAAAAGCGCCGCTTCAACTTGGGTGTTCATTTCTATTGAGCAAATGTCCGTTCACTGAATTTCAGGAGTTATCGATTTCTACAAACCATCCAAACTAAATTTACGCCTCTGTATCAGATCCTAACAGCAATGGTGCGGCTTCAAGCCATTAGCGACAAATTAAGATATCGTATGTGCGGACAATATAAATTGTCAAAGGTCGTAACTTCAGCTTCCAACTTCTCGGCAGTGGGTTTTAATCAACTTGGCGAAATAAGAGTGATGGTCCCTGACTTCAAGGGTGTAAATCGACTAGGACCTGAAATCAGGCGGCGTTTACACCATATAAAGTGGCATAGAGGTTCTTATGTAAAGACTGAGATACTTTCGCTTAAGAACCCTGATAAAAGACATGATGGGCGGCTGGAGTCAAAAGGCTGAAAGTGGAAATGACTGGTGGACATGGGGCAAGAGATTCTTCTCTTTTTTTCTCCATTTTGGAACGCCTTGCCAGTGTGTTACTTCACAAGATCCCAATATTGTCAAACGGATCCCTTTGACCAGATCGCAGATAAGAGACTCTTTGAAGCCACGCGTGTGTGTAATCGCAGTTCAGCGCTGCCGTGCGGATCCATCTGTGGGCAATTCGCGATTCGCAGCGGAAGGGCGGACTTTGCAATGTCAAGACAGCTGTCCAGTCTTTCACACGCGACCTCTAGCAAATATTAATTCAAAGGGTTCATGAGATCCAATCGCGGGATTGTTTTTTCGAACACACTGGCGTGCTTGCCGTCCAGCGAGTCACGGCGAGTCACCAAGTCTTCACCTCGGATGATTGGCGTCGCCTTGTCACAGGTCTGTCAAAATTTCTGCTCCTCCGCTGGCTTGCTGCTTGGCTCAAGCAATTGAGCCACTGCGAGCGAAGAGCGAGCGAACGAACGCATGCGCACAAATCGGGCTCTGGTCTGCAATTCCACATGGCTATGTCAGAAAATGCTCGTTCGCTTGCACAACTAACCGAATGCTGATGGTTTTTGTACGTTTGATTATTGAGCACCTTTCTGTATATCAAATATAAGATATTTATTGACAAAACGTGCTTCTCTACGGGTGCGGCTATATATCCACAATGCACACAGACTAATTTAGAAAGCCCATCAGTAATAAGATGTTCGCTATTGACGATCTCAAGCTTGCGTCGCCCCATCGCATCGGATTCGTGTTACTTCACACGAGATATTTCTTCACGCTGCCTCTGCAGAACAGAAGAAGCAGCATTCTCCAATTCGACCGAGCAGGCCAAGGAAGCAAGCACGAAGCACGAGCCCAGCTGCGCGCCTGTGAACCATCGCGAGCGACGTGTGTGAGCGTATCCGTGTCTGTGCGTCAGCTATTTATTCGCAGCCCGCGGCGTCTTCTTCCTGCGCTTCCTGCGAGAAGCGACCAGCCAGCGGTACTTAGCTGGCTCCTCACGTGCTACGTTGCGGCGATTGCATGGGATCGCACATCGAGACGGAGCAGATAGTGCACGCGAGTAGCGCGCGCACGCCCAGCAGCAGCAGCAGCAGTTTCGCACCCAAGCTCGTCGTGCCCAGCATGGAAGCCGCCGCGCAGATTTCCGGAAGCCGCACGGGCCTGAATGGCGGCAGGGCCACGCGCGTCGACACGATCGCGTCCGCTGCCGCCAGCGCACCCGCCACCGTGATGCACAGTTCGGCGATCGGATCCAGCGCGCGCCCGGCGTCCATGGGCTTGAACGCCGTGGATCTGCCGGCGCACCTGCGAGACCATGTGGTCTCGGTCACGACAAATCCGAACGCGACCCTTTCGTCTCTCGAGGGCGAGCTGCTCCCGCCGATCGCGTCTGCGCAGGTGCCGATGCGAATCCCGCTGCTCCCAGAGAACATGAAGATGGAGCCCACGATCGGCATCAACAACCGGCCGCTGATCAAGCGCGTGATCGTCTGCGGCGCCGGCATCATTGGGCTCACGACCTGCTACTACCTCGCAAAGCAGGGCCACGAGGTGCTCTGCGTCGAGAAAGAAGCTGGTGTCGGCACGCAGGTGAGCTACTGCAACGGCGCGTTCCTGGACCCAGCGCTGTACGCGTCGTGGTCGGACGAGCGCCTCATGCGCAAGGACATCACCAAGGGCAGCTCGTCTGCCAAGCACGAGAGTAAAGCCAGCGCGACGACATTCGACCAGTCGGTGGTGTCACGCCCTACTGACGCCTCGAGCGTCGCAGTTCCCGGCGGCCCGCCAGCTGACGCAGCCGGCGCACCAGCAGCTTCGAGCAATCGTCCTCGCAGGAACAGTGTCCTGGTCCGTCGTGGCTCCTCCGGCACGATCAAGTGGCCGACTGGTGGCAAGCCCATGAAGATCGAGATGGGTGCTTTCAAAGATACCAAGTTTTGGAAGTGGGGGCTCCAGTTTATGATGAACTCAAAGGCGCCGCGAGCAAACGAGCACGGACGTACAATCCGCGAACTGGGCTTCTATAGCATGCTCAAGCTGCGCGAACTTCAGTTGTCAACCAAGAAGGGCGAACTCGAGATGGACCAGACGGCGCAGGGCACCATTGAAGTCTTCCGCAGTGAAGCGGCCTACAACATCACGATGGAATCCGATCGCACACGCCACCTAGAAGAGCTGGGTATGGAGCTGCAGCCGCTGACGCCGACCGAGGCGCACAACCTGGAGCCAGCTCTTCGCTCGGAGATGTTCAACTCTGGTGCGCTGTTTTCCGCATTCGGCACCAACGGCGACGTGCACAAGATGTGCGAGTCGCTCTACCGACTCTGCATGCGCGAGGGTGTGATGTTCCGCTTCAACACGGAAGTGCAGCACATACTCACGGACAAATCGAGCGTCATTGCGCTCCAGACGCGTCGCGGATCTCTGATTGAAGGAGATGAATTCGTGCTCGCAATGGGGAACTCGACGGCGCCAGTTGCCAAGAAGGCGGGGCTGAACCTGAGCATCTACCCTGTGAAGGGGTATGTGCTCTCTGTCCCCGTGAGCGAGCGTTTCAAGGCACCACTACACAACGTGTACGCTGGCGGTCATGCACTCGTGTCGCCGTTGGGACGCACGCTCCGCATCTCGGGCGGAGTCGACTTTTCCAACCCGAAGAAGAAAGACGCGAACCAGAAACGATTTGATTGGCTCTTGGCGCAGGCGAAGACGATCTTCCCGGACGGCTACTTGGACGTGAGCAAGATGACGACCCACGTATGTTGGCGCCCCGTGACTGCGGACGATGTCCCGCTGATTGGACGGACGAAGATCCGTAACCTGTACATCAACGCCGGCCACGGTTCGAAGGGCTGGACGCTCTCGTTTGGCTCGGCCGCGCTGCTCGCGGACGAAATCAGCGGGCTGCGTCCGCAATTGGACATGACCAAGTTTGATCCGCACCGCTTTGGCTTCTTTGGATAGACGCCCAACCATCCGATTATCGCATCCAGCCCGACGTGCCAACACCAAGATACATAGAGACTTACCAACTGCTCACCACCACTACCAGGATGACCCTGAGAGACGACGACCACCACCACCACTTTGATGTCCCATTCCGACGATCAACCACATCCCCATAGAGTGCGCGAAGGGATGAGAGAATCGCATAGATATCGTATCATAACAGCAGTAAATTTAACAACAGTATGACCTTGAATCTCATAATGCGAGCCACGCGTCCTCTTTCTCCAGGTCTGTTGGTGTGACTGTGATCCAGCCGTTGAGCACCAGTGGCAGCACATGCCTCTGGAAGTACGCACGATCGAAGAGTTGGTGCTGGAACCATTCTTCACATGCTCGAAATTGGTCGTCTGAGAGGAAAATGTCGTCGAGATTGGAATTTGCGTTGCCAGAGAGCTCTGTCTTGGCCTCTTGTTTCGACTGGAGCCTTCGGAACACCCGCTGAGCCACAATTGCCTCGCAGAAATCCACCCGTTCGTGCAGATATACCTTCTGGTGGCTCACGACAAACATGCGAAGCTCACGTTCGTCGAAAACCGACTGTGGGAAGCCGAGAAGGGTATCGAAATCGAGCAACCTGTGCTTCAATTTCGCAATTCGTTGCAGCGATTGTCTTCGTTTCGTAAAATATGAGGTTATTGCCTGGAGACACTTCTCCCCAGCAGAAGTTGGTGATGTGTGGGCGTCTTCCTCTGCTTCGTCTTGGTTGCTATTATCGTCAATTTCATCAGCGACGAGTTGACCTATTGACTACAACGATATATATGTTAGTCGAGCTGAGACCAAACACAATTCACGAGCTAACCTACCTTGACGAGCGACTCGAGTCTGCTCACACTTGACGGCGGCCGCGAGCGCTGGAGTTTTTCCCACGAATCGTCAAAGTCAAAGACGCTCATGGGGCGTAGTGGATGCTTATGGGGAGAGAGTCTACCTCGGCGGTGGGCGCATGGGGACATTAATGTCTGGCACGGTGGAGGGCGGCACAGCACAAAGTCTGGTTCTGGTATAGTCTCGATCACTGACTCAATATCATTCATACTCTGTGCCTCGCGTTCTTTGCTTGGCAAGGAATCTCCTTTGGCAGTAGCAGCCTCCTCGTGTGGCTCTTGATTTCCGGCTCCATCACCAGGAAATGAGGTGGCAACGCCAGCCAGTTCACAGTTTTCTGACTGGTGGCTGCTGACCTTCAGTGCATGCTCAGCAACAAAGCTGACTGTTGTACACCTGAAGATCGGACTCGCCTCTGGGCTGATGGTGGGAAGCGAGGAGCTGAACTCGTCGTCGGAATCGCTGTCTGGAGCAGCCCCGACAACCAAAAACGTGGTCTCTTCATTGTCGTCGACAACCGCCGGGTGATAATCACAATTTACAGGATCACACCATAGCCGGGTGGCGAAAATGTCCAGGGCTTTGCCGTCGAGCCGCTGTGGTTTGTCCTTACATGCCGATGATTTGTTGGTAACGTCTTGCTGAGTCACTGGGGCTTGTTCACATATGCCAGTGTACGGAGTGCCTTGGAGGACATCGTCTTGGACCGTGACCTCGCTGTCAGCTATTCCATCAACACCAGAATCACAGAAATTCTGATTCATGGTAGCATCTTCTAGCGAGATACTTTCGCCATTCGCTTCATTGAATGGTGGAACTTCGACTTCCAGATTTTCGCGCCTCTCGAAAGTAAGTTCCACTTTTGAGCTCTCAATCGTCTTCGATGAGATCGCGTTTGTTGGACTCTCAGCGGCACAAGTTGTATCGTCATCATCAGCTTCAGCTTCTATCTCAGAGAGAGGTTGTCCGTTTCCAGAAACGACTTCCTCCAAAGAAGCCATTTCATGTGAACTTTTAGTGCCGTGCTGAACTGGATCGGACAGTGTCACGAAAGCAATTGGCGGATCTTGACCGTGCTGCTCAGTTCTCGTACAGTTGATACGATCAGCATTTGTAGTCGCCCCCGAAGCTTCTTCCCTTATCATAACTGGAAATTGAAAGTCACCATTCGTCTCAGTCGACTTGCACTCCGCATGTGTCTCCAACGACACCTCTTCCGTATCTGGCAATGTGAGCTCTCCGTTCTGGAATTTCGAGGGCAATCTGCAGGTCGATTCGATTCGAGTCAACAAGCCGACGGCAGCCGCTGTGGTTGATACATTTGGACAAACAGCCTGCTTTGTCACCACGCCAGTGTCGTTTTCAGATGCCGCTTCTCGACTTACCGCTATTCCCACTGAAATAGGGATTGTACTTCGTGTTGCAGCATTTGGTGACATCGGAAGTGTCAACTTCGGCTGGCTTGGAGGTCTGATTCCGCTCGCTTTGGTCGTGACTGAGATCACGGGAAGCGCAAGGCCAAGTCGATCAGCAGCTGATTCTTTCATCAGCGTCCCTCGCTCAGCCATTCGCACATCGTTGATCAGCTTCGTATGCAGCGGCGGGATCTGCACTTGAAGTGACAATGACGGAATATTCGTTCCGACCACATTGGCAGATGCTGCTACAGCCTTCGCCTGGTCCAATTGCTGCTGGAGGAAGCAGACCTGCTCTTGGAGGGAGCGGATTTCAATCTCACTTGCAGTTCGCTGCACTCGCTTTCCATTCCAGGGCGAGCTTGAATTCCTTGGTGAGCTCCCGCCCGAGTCCAGATTCTCGACATTCTTCTCAGCCTTGTTCTGGATGTTTCGCGCTCGATTCGCGTACTGTAGCGTGCTGAGTGTCTCGCTCCCATGGACTTCCAACGGAGACACACATGCACTGCTCGTGTTCACAAACGTTGGACAATCAAAGATAGACAAGTCTCAGTTGGCACTTCTACCAAAATGTCCGCATCGTCGAGCAAAGCGTCTTACATGAATAGCGTCATCGAGTTGCCGCCGAGAGAATCGCGAAGTAGGCGTGTGAGCTTAGACGAACGATAAGGGACGAACGGTGCAGACGCAGCGGCCTCCGCTCCTTCCAGGCTGTTGCGTCGTTTCTGCGATTTGTCATCACCCAGAGCGTTGATCACATTTCCGAGCGCTAACAAGCCGACTGATACAACCAATTCAAAGCTGCTGGTCAGGCTAAAGCATATAGAAGAACCATCAACTGGCCTCTCAGAAATGAGCTCACCGTTAATCTGGATGCTCTCCTTCATGCGGACGCCCTCGACTTGGGTCTTCTTGAGGCGCTCGCTGCCCGCCAGGTCCACAAACGTGAGTTTGGTCTTCTTAATCTCGTTCACGAACTTGCGCGCGACCTCCATCGTGTAGATCGCGTGCGAGCGGCTCGACGTGTCGTTGATCGCGTTGTGACCCACGACTTGCCGGGAGCGACCGAGGTTCATGAGCTCGAGCGCCTTTTGGACATTTTCGACCTGAAGCTGCCGCAAGTTCTCGACCCAGACCTTGTGCTCGTCTTCACGGATGGACAGTTGGTTGTCTTTGTTCTGGTGTTGCTGATAGTGCTGACTGCGTGTCTGCTGCTGCAGCAAGTCGCGCACTTCGTCACAGTAGATCTCGAGAAACGATACGTGGATCGTCTTGACACTCGGCTCCTTGCGCAGTGCTGCAAAGAGGTCACAGAGGAAGCGTGGCAAGAGTCCATCTTCGTTGCCTATCCTGTGCGGCTGGGGCTCTTTCCCACCGCCACCAGGCTCGTCAGGACGCGCCGGTGATGCGACTGGTGTGCTGCTCGTCTTGTTGCCCACGGTGTACCTACCACACACATAGACATACGGTATGAAACACCAGGCGAATGTGAAATTGAGCGGATCAAATCAGGCCTTGGTCAGATCAGCGCAAGTGTTAACTTACGTCTTGCCAGAACCGGTCTGTCCATAGGCGAGCACGGTGACGTTGAATCCGTTGAGGAACGGCGTGAGTAGTGGCAGAAGTGCAGTCGTGTACACATCTAATGGAATATAAGACACAATGGCGATGAGCTGGTGGCGGTAGCTATTGGTTGATAATTCAAGGTTCACGAACCTTTCTGAATCGAGTCGGGCGTGAACACGTGGTCAAACCTGTCAACATGTAACACATCAAGCATTATATACATATAGATAAGCTTTCTTGAATGCGAGCAGCTCCATGTCTCAACAGCTTACGTGAACGCCTTGGTTTGGTTCTCGTGGTGGAACTGCAGCGCATTGCAGCCCGCAGTCGTAGTTGGCGATGATGCACTGGGCGACGCGCAGCTCAATGGCGAGAGCGTCGACGCAGATGACGATGCCGCGTCATCTGCGTCGTCTCGCTCGTGCTGATGCTGCGAGATTGGCGGACGGATGCGCACAGCGACGCGCACGGGGGACGGCGTGGGCCCGCCGCCGGACTTGCGTCGCCCTCGCTGCATGGCGACGTGTGGCATAATAATGTGCGTCCTTTGGCGGGCGACCATCATTCTTTTGAAAACAAAGCTGATGTGACCATCATTCCTTCCTGTAAAAAAAAATCTGATTTTCCGAAGAAAAAAAAAATCCGACAGTTCGATCAATGTCGCATGAATGTGACGAGGGTTTCGTGAAGGTCGCGCGAAGGTAGCACGAGCGGCAGTGTTCTCACCCTGCCTTGCGCCATGTTGCAGAAAGAAGAAGCCAAAGCAGCGTTCACGAGAGAGCGACGCGGAGAAACCCACTGCCGCCAGCTTCTGTCGCGCACTTCCACTTCCCGCAGTCAAGAGACAAGAGGCCACGAGTGAGAGCGCGCGCGTGGACGCAGCAGTGGTTCCCTGAGCAGACGTGGTGCGTCGACTGGTCAAGTAAGTGCGCGAGTGAGTGATGGAGGCGGTCAAGCCCAAGCGCAACAGGCAGAAGCAGCAGCAGAAGAAGAAGAGCGACGCGCATGCTGGTGGAGATGCGCCGCAGCTGAGCGTGGATGCCGTGAAGCGTGCTGGTGTGGAGCACGAGAGCGGCGGTGATGTCGGGCAGCTTCGCACGACGCGCGCTGAAAGCAGCGGCAGCGCGAGCAGCGACACTGCGGAGGAGCAGTTTCTGGATGCAGACATGGATACAGTGGAAGCGGACATGATGCAAGACATGCTAGCGGCGATGGAGCAAGACATGGAGCAGTCCGACAGCGAGTCGAATCGAGTGGAGTCGGAAACCAGAACGTCAGTTGAAGTTGATCTGCAGGAGGAAGAGAAGAAGGAAGACGTCGTTGTAACGGACTACGAGATCGCGCAGAATGAAGACGATCTGCTGAGCTTCCTCGGCGCGGCGCCCATGACATCGAACTCGCCGTATGCGTCTGTTTCATCACCGCCGAAGCGTGTCGAGAATGCGATGCAGCGCGTTGTATCTCCAGTTGCAGATCCGGGAAAGTCGGATGGTGGTGTGCCGCCAGTTAGTGCCTCGAGTGATGCTGGACCTGTGAGCGGCGAGACTGCGCAGTCCGAGTCCCGCGGTCCAGTTGAATCGAATCCTGATGCTCCCAGTGCGCCTGTGTTTGATGACGACCATGACAACTTCGCTGCCTACGAAGCCTCGCAAGCCTTCCCCAAGACGTTCATGCGAACACTCTCTGCACCGTCGGCTCCGAACTTTAACGACTCCGATGACGAGCATTCATCGACGATGGCATTCGACGTGGCAAACGCTCCATTTCCGCCAGCAGTGCAAGCGCTCAAGAAACAGTCATATGGGTTGGTTGCAACCGGTGCGCCTGAAGGCTTTCCAGATTCGTCTCCTTCAGGGCCTCGAGTGACAGCTCCGTCAGCTCCACCCGAGATGGATCTCGGCGACCCGAGGGGTGGCTTTGAAGCAGCGGTAATATTAGGAGGAGGGCTCTCAGACACTTCTCCGTTGGAGACGAAGCTACCAATGCCATCTGCGCCTTCAGAGATTGCTATCAACACGTCAAGTCCAGTTAAAGCTACCAGCTTCAAGGCGTCAGCTCCACCCGAGATCGATATTCAGGTTCAAAATGCCAGTGCTGTGCCATTGGCGCCGACGATGCCGTCGCTATCCCCAACTGCAGCAAAGACCATATCTAGAGCCGCAAGTGGCGTCGAAATGGAGAGAAGTTCGATGGAGCCGGCTAAAGTGAAATCGCCGGAAAATGTCGGGACTGCTGTTCGCAACTCGTTTGCGAAAGCGAGGATGGTGGAGGCGAGTCGAAATCTCTACCCATCAGTGCCACAAAGCTTGCTGACGTCAACGTCTCGTACTGCAGGGGGCTCATCATTCGCTCATGTGTCTGCAGACGGTCAAGTTCTTCCAAACGGAGCGCTCGCAGCACGACAGAAGCGGATACTTATCAAGTTGGAGCCATTCGTAAACTTCGAGATGAACCTCATGCGTGCTGAAGCGTCCCAGAAGCGGCAAGAGATGAAGATGCAGAGGATCGATTCCAATAAGGGCGAACTGCACTCGAGGTTGGAGCGCTATCTCTTTTCGGAATATTTATTGCACACCGCGGCTTCTTCATTGGAGACTTCGAAGAGCGAAGTTGATACTCTCATGAAGAAAGGTAAAGCTCATGCTTGAGTGGATGATGGTGCCAGTGCGTACATGAAGGCTAACGGGGAATGACTATTTTCCATGTGTGCTGCTTTACAGTGTGGACGCTCGAGATGAAGCGGCTGTCGTCGTCGCAAAGATGCGGAGATCACGTTGAAGTCAACCTGCAATTGGAATTCCAGACTGCTAAGCTTGAGCCTGCGCAGCTGCAAAAGTTGAAGAAGCATCTTGACAGACTCCGCCAATTGCGGACGGTCGAATCGTCACTGCACACATTTGATCGCGCCATCGCGTATTTCCACGTCGAACAGTATCTGAACGGATTGCTACATGAGCCGAACCTCGTCGCGTTCCTGAACAAGATGAGTGCGTCGTGTTCAAGCAGTGACCCAAGTTTATCGCAGACTGCGGTCATCGGGAACTTGGATTTGGTCCCTGAAGGGATCAATTTCTTCGAGACGCTGCCTGGTGGATCGACTCTCGCGTCTACAGTGGACCATTTGAAGTACTGCATCGACGTGCTTGTTTACTTCGAGAAGAAAGTGACGATGGACGAAAAGGGCTCGTTCGGGCGAGTACCGCATTCGTTCTTCCGTGGCGAGCTTGTCTGGCACAACCCGAACTCCAAGTCGAACCATGGCAGCAGTCACGGAATGGTGCGCAAGATCAAGTGCTATGCGTGTGGGAATTTGAACTCTCCTATGGAGTCCAATCAGTTCTGCAAATTGTGCGAAAGCTGCGACGTGGTGCTGTATCTACCCCCGTCTTCCGTCTCGACCAACTCGAATGAATGGTATTCAAGCGTCGTGCGGTTCCGGGAATCGCTGCAGAAATGGATCTCGTCGTGTCTCCAGAGCCTGCTGCGAACAAAGTTGCTGAGCAACATGCCGTATCTGCTCATGCACATCATGTACTTGCCGCGCATTGGGACTGAAGAACGCTCGTGGCTGCTCCGGTTTTTGCAGTTTCCTCGCGCCATGGTATCTACGAATGGATCGATTCGACAGGCGTGGAGCGAAGACCTCGTCGACCACTACCTGGCAATGGTCCACCTAGTTTTCCACCCAGAGAAGTTGCGTCGGATGTCGATGCTAGTGTCCAGTGGGCCCCCAGTGAGCTCGTCGGCGCCGTCAGCTATGAATGGAGCAACCGAGAAAACGGTTGCGGTATCTCCCGAGTGGGTTCTTCTCGAGAATCCGGAGTTCCTCGATCGCTGCTTTCTCTCGGACGACGATTTCGTCGCCGTTGTGAACCAGTTCCCGAACACGTTCGCTTTCGAGCAGCTCTTCCGGTGCACATTAGACACGAAGAAGAGCTTCAGTCGTGCACTGACGCTTGTATTGGAACTCACACAGAGCTTGCGAGCTTTCCAGGAGTTCGAGAAGTTTCCTGTGCGCATTTCGCAGCTTCTTGGTGAATTGCTTGTGAACGCGTCGCAGGTCTCGATCTCGACAGCGTCAGCTTCGATGGATAGCGATTCGGTCTACTACCCAACATTGTTCGACCAGCTCTTCCTGACAGCGCTGCATGGTCTGCTGGTCGCGGATTGCAATCGCGTAGCTTGGAAAGGGTTGCGCTGCTTTCCTTATGAATCATTGTCGGAGCTCGCGAAGTGGGATGTGCTGGCGCTGCTGCTCTTTAACATCCACAGTGTGCCGTCTGAAGCGAAGTGCGTGTCGGGTTGGATGAAGTTTGTGCAGCGCGCAACCAGTGGCAGTGGTGATGATGGTGAGGCTGCGAAACCTGCGCGCGAGACCCTGTACGACCTGATCACTTCGGATACAGAGAACGCAATTTATCTGCTGAATGCTGTCGCCCATCTTGCGGCGTCATGCAGCAGCGACGGAGAGCGCAGTGAGCTCGTTAGTGTTGCAGTGCATGAGCTCTTCCTCGCGGGTTATACTGTTCCATCGTGTCAGAAGGCTCTTGGAGAGAATGGCGAGCGAGCAGCCGTACCAATCAGTACGATCTGTCTCGGACATCCATGGATCATCTCACTGCTCATCAGTTTGCTCTTCAAGTACCACGAGTGCGCTGCGACGTGGATTCACGTGTTTGAGACGTTTCCAGTGAATCGTTGGTCTCCAACACCTTCTGATCTGATGAGCATCCAAGAGTGGCTTTTGCTGGAGAACACTTCCTCTCCACGCTGTGCGTTGGCGAGATTCCTCCTGGACCACATCAGCTGGGAGTACGACACCAGTAACAAGAAGCTGTTCACGAGCCCGTACCTGCATCGGCGCGTAGCTTTGATCGTGGCGGAGGCGTATGTGTTGTACAAGGCTCGACGAGATCGCGCGAATGATCCAGCTTCAGCGATTGTCGTATCGGGAGGTGGAGCGCCACAGAAGCTCGAAGTTGCAGCGATCACGAAATCGATTCGCCGGGCTCTCTGGCTCGAAGACACGTTTGATTTCCCACAATGGTGCTGGAAATTAGTCCTCAAGCTCAAGTTTTATGCTCCAACTACCCACGAGCCCTTCATCGAGCTGATTGATCTGTCTCGAGACCGCTCGCGAGAAGCACTGACGCTGCGCCGATGGTTTGCGAATGCGTCCAAGTCGATCAGCCCTAGCTGCAAGAAGGTGCCATTCTACACTTCGATGGAGAGTGAGCTGCTTCACTTGGTTGTACAGTCAGGAAAAGAGCAGCTTGCGCAGGACGTCGCTGCGAACCATTCTGCAGTCAGTGGGAGTGGGGCGCCGATTCAAGAAGGCATGGGTGACCAGCACGAGAGCGAGAAGATGATGATCAACTCGACGGTGGCTACAACTGCTGCGCAGAGTACTGAGCCGATCGTTGCGTACTTGATATGTCAGATCACGACGTTCGTATTCAGTGACCGCATCGATCGATGGGAGCCAATTTTGATTCTGCTGAAGCAGGATTTGTTCCACGCGACGATTCGGGTGCTGGAAAACGTGTTTCCTGTGCTGGCGAAGTTCGATGATGTGAAGAGAGGACTCGGTGTTCAGCCATCGTCGCCCAGCAAGAGCGATGAATCAAGTGATGCAGATGCTGACAACCTCAATCAAATGGGACTGCAGCAGACTGCCGGCATCGACCTCGAGATGGAGATGTGCATGGCTGCCATACAAACTCTGAGTACCAGTGAGATGCTCGAGTTGGTTGGTGTGCTATCCGACAATTCGTACATCAACGGCAAAGAACGGACGCTGATCGAAGAAGTTCTTCAGAAAGGATACATTGGCGGGTGGGAGAGTACGGCCAAGGCGAAAGTGATGAGCAAGCTGCGGTTTGTACGCGAATGCAGTCGGTACTTACATCCCGCGCTGCTCCCTGCGCTGATCAACGAATCGTTTCCGCGCACAAGAAACGCGGGTTTGACTACGTCTGCGATATTCCACGGCGCGCTATCGTGGATTTCATCGACGCTTCGGGGTCGAGGGAACTCATCCGATCTGCTTTCGCCATCATCTTCGTCATCGGCGACAGCAGCGCTCGCGATGCGGAGATCTTCTCTCGCGGCAAGTGGGAGCAGTGCCTCCTTAGCGACGACAGCAGCGCTTGGAATCTTGGCGTCGAGCTCCGAGTATACAGCATCGACCAAGGCGCTGTGCAGTTTGATTGAGCGTGAATTCGAGTACGGTGCGGACTCGGACACTTTCAAGAATGCGATGCTGTTCTGGGTGAAAGTAATGCTTCAAGTGCCGTACTGGTTTGAGAACCATGAGTTTCGCCACCTGCTGGATGTGCTGGTTCGGTGCAGTATGGCGAGTCACTTTGTCAGTCAGACCGGTCAGCAGCAGAGCAGCTCACATGTACTTCTCTACGAGCTGGTGGCGTTGATCCAGACTGCTTTTCAAGCTCTATGCTACCAGCTGAAGGCGAAGATGGACGAGCCGAGCCAGCACGATCAGGACGAAGTGACGCTCGTGGTGAGTTTCTTGCCACCAACCGACGCGACGACGCTCTCATCCATCTTTGGTTCGGCATTTGATGCTGCACAACACGTCGGGGGCTGTTCTTTTCTCGCGTTTTGGGCGCTGTTGATTGAAACGCGACAGGAATTACCGCTCTTCATGACCATGGGCAGTCTCATGCTAAAGTATGAACCAAAGACGATGAAGAAGGTGGAGAAATGGAAGAAGTCGAAGGGAAAACTCGTCTCGGAGTTTGCGCTTCTCGGTCTTAACACAACGCCAACTGGAACTCCGTCGGCTCCGGTCTACAGCAAATGCTTCCTGTACGGCCACACGAGTTTCGATTCGCTGTCCCAGTACAAATTCTACCGCTGGTGCGAGTACTGTCTCGAGATCCCCGAGCATGACGAGGCGCAGGTGTTGTACTGGCAAGTGTTCTTCGCCCAGTATTTCGCGTGCGCTGGTGGCACACGCATCTTCGGTCATTACTTCCTGGAGCGAAATGGAAGCCACAAGGCCAAGCGCGTCCATATGCGCAAGAACCTGCAAGCCAAGCTGCGGAAGATGGTTAACTACTGCTCAACGCAAGCGCAGGTAGTGCTGACGACAACCAGCGGCACTGGACACTCGGTCTCGTCCGAATCGCGTGAGAAGAAATATGCGCACTTTGTCACGCTGTCTCAGATTTACACTGCAATGGACGCGTGGCTGGAAGAGCAGGATCCGAATGTCTGGATCAAAGAAGATGAGTTTGTGACTCTCCCACGCCATTACGAAGTGAAGCGATTGCAAGATGTACTGCGTCTCAGTGACGCGCTGCTCGCGTATACGCCTGGAGGTGACACTTTCGAGTGGTCAGAGTTACCGCTATGGACACACATGTGTGGATTTGAATTTACGTTTCGGCAGAATGATCTTGGCGCGAAGAGCGCAAACTCCAGCGCTGTGTTAGTCGCAGGAGGTGCGCAGCACCATAGCTCAGCGTCACTCGTGCGGAAGAAGAGCGACTTGCTGGACGAAGAAGAATTCGCATTCATTGAAGATGCGTCGGATCTCCGTCGCCGGCATAGCAGTTTCGGAAGCAGCTTTGGCGATTTCAACAAGAACATCCGTCCATTGCCACTTCTGGCGGAAAACTGTGGCCCGGCAACGCTCACGATGCTCCCACTGGTGTCCATGTCAGTATCGGAAGAGAGCTGCGTGATCACGCCGTCGATCCCACTGAACAAGCACGGACTGAAGAGTGTTGCGGTGAAATTTTCGGAGAACTTGTCTGTACTTGTTGCCCTGGACGCAGAGCTCATGGATCACGTCGCGCAGCTCTACTCGAGCAAGACGCGAACCGTGACACAGAGTATTCCATGTATCGAAGGGAGCAACTGCAGGCAGCCAGCGTCGTTCCGGTTCGAGTTCATGGAGTGGTCGATTGACAAAGTTCTGCTGGATGCTGCTCACTCGATCTTGGCACAGTGCGAGCGGTGCGATATGAAGTCCATGCTGACAAACATGACATGGACTCTGATGGACCGCCACCAAGCCAGCGAAGTGCCATCAACTCTACACTATGCCGTGGACAATTTCTTGAAACTGGATGGCGATGGCTTCATGCTCGTCTTGCAGATCTTGTTGATTGACCAGATCGTCCACACCCTCGACGTTGAGCTGCAGCGAGTGCGTCGAGAGGAAGAAGCCTCAAGTGCAGCACCACTTGATGACAAGATTGTTATTGCGACTGAAGGCGACGAGTCTGAGGCGAAACAAAGTGACCAAGAAAACAAAGAAGGCGCTCTGGCTACTCCACAATGGGACAAAGTGCTGGACCGACTGCATGAAAAAGGTCTGGAGTGGTTTCGACTGCTCACAGAGTTGGATACGAAACTTTCTCGGATGGTTCCGCCGCTTCGAGAAGTGTTGTGGCGCTCTATCAAGCAGCTTGGCACCAGCTTCGTGTGCGTTGATGAACGTGAAACGTACAACCTGTTGCAGCTGATGCTCGAAGACCCATCGCGGATCAATCTTCTCAGCGACTGCTTCTATCCTGCTGGCGCTCCGTCTAGGTTCGTGGATATGTTCTCCAAGCTCATGAGTGCAAGTGGCTCTGCAAAACTCTCAACGGAGGAGAAATTGATTTTGCTTCAGCGATTTGATTTTCGTGAGTGGTTGCAACCGAAGAAGAACTCCAAGGCACAGCTGCCTTCCAAGTTTGATCGTGAAACGGTGCTCTGCATCGTCTTGGCGGACATCAGCGCTCAGTATCCAGCAGATCGCAGTCTGAGTACAAGGTCAGCGATTCAGACCATTGTCGACAAAGTGGCTGCATCATCCAGTAGCGAGAGGGACCAGTCGGATGAAGTGCTGCGATTCTACTCTGAGATTATCAACCTGATCTGTTCAGCATACCTCGAAGACCACGCGGAGAAAGTGCTTCATGCCGTTGTTGGTGTGCACGATGACTACCGATTCCACAACAGCCACGCGACCTCAGCATCATCCAATTCGTCAAGTGCGGAGGGCACAAATGGCGTGAGTTTGTCTTCATTGCCTCGACCAGTGGATGCGAAAGTGTGGGAGGCAATGGTGTCAATCCCGCTCGACACGTGGCAACGGGTTCCGTACAATCAGATCGAGGCGTGTGTGTCTTTCTTCAGTCACCATATGACAACTTTGCGGTGGCAGACTGCGCTGTCATCGAGCACATCATCAGCGAGCGACAAGACGTCCCAGTATCCGATCGTCTACTGGCAGAAGATTGGAGTACTTAAGTACTTTTTAGATCTCTTCACTATTTTCTGCCGCGTGGCTCCGGAGAAGCAGCAGTGGCAGCTCATCACCACATTCTTCGAGCCGTTACTCTCAACTCTGTACCAGCCAGCGAACACGTCAGAGAGCTCGAGCATCAGCAGCCCCTGGTCCGATCAAGACAGCTTTTCAACCGGCACGGCTGTCTGCTCGTGCTTTGTTGCGGCGTGTACGGAGTACCTGCGACAGAAAAAGCCAAAGTTGGCTACTGGAAAAGATGGCTCCTCGTCTCCTTCAAGCGTGGAGCAAAGTGGGAATGAGAACGCGAAGCTGACTCAGATCTGGAGCTTCTATCTGAATGTCCTGATTGCTCATGCGCCTGTGCACGTTTGCAAGCATCTGCATCAGTTCCTTACTCGCATTGCGTGGGAGCACTGGTGTCTGACGCTGGAGATTGTGCAGCAAATGCGCGAGCTGATCCAGACCGAGAAGCAACAACTGGTTTCCCCGTCGTCCGAGTCGTCCTCGTATCCTTTTGTGTCATGGATGGTGCGCGACATTCTTTGTCGCATGACGTGGAAATCCACGGAAGAGTGGCTTCGGATGCAGGGCGAGACCATTTGCTCGCTGTTCCTGCTCGACTTTGCCAAGCTGTGCGTGGAGTTGGTGCTCGACTTTCCACATTTCAACCCGCAGCAGACAAATGGACAGCGGAATCGCATGATGTCGTCATCGAACAACGTGCTGCCGCCGTATTTCGTCAACTTTGTCAAGCAGCAGAGTTCGTTCTGGTCCAAGTGGAAGATGACCACGGGCGACTTGGACGCATTGCTGCAGTTCACACTGGAAGCCGTGAAAGAGCCGCTGCAAGTCGATACTTCGAGCTATCGAGATAATAGCACTGTGACGCCGATTTTTCCAGCAAACCCGACTGCAGCGATCATGCAGGACGGCTTCACGCGCCTACAGCTGGTGCTGCGCTTGCTGAGCCAGGTGACCACGATCCACCACTCTGCGATGACCAAGAAGGAGGCCTTCGGTCGCGTAGATAGGTACATCCGCATGTTGTACGCTGTGTTTGAGGCCAACTCCGTTAATGGCGGCAGTGGAAGCTTTGACTTTCGAGCGCGACGCTCTAACGATCCGTCTGCGTGGCTCGTGGTGCTGCACAGTGCGAGTTGTACTGTATTCTACGAAAAGCTAGACGAGATCGTGCAGCTGTACCGCAACAGTGACTCGAAGGACAGCGAGAAGGATGTTGTGGCCGAGGACGACCTGACGAATACGATCGTGGGCGTGCTGCGGTTCTGCAATCTGCCCATCGTCGAGAGCTTCTTCAAGGACGAACAGAGAAGTCGGTCGGCTGCGACGAAGGGCTCGTCATCGCCGTCATCATCCGTGTCGCTGAGTTGGGCCAAGTGCGGCAACGTTATCTTCGTGGAGATCGACAGCTTGGTGCGCGACTTTGCGTCATCGCAGAAGTCGCTGTTCGATAAGAAGGCCAAACCCCGAGGCGGTAGTGGCGGTGCAGCAGCAGACCGGAGTGGCGATGAAGACACCAGCAGCGGCGCTTCAGGTAATCCCACTGGCAATGACAACAAGGTGTTCCCCACTGAAGCTGTGGGAAACCGTCTCGGTCGCCTGCTCTGGAGCTTTCTGGCGTTTCGCGGCGGGGAGCTTTGCTGTTTATCCGGCTGTGGGCGAGCGATCGCGTCGGTGCACGTGATGAGTCAGGTGTCGGAGAAGAGCATCGAGAAGTGGATCATCGAGGACCGTCGCGGGGCTTGGGGCGACCTCGTCATGCGCCTTAAGGTGCCGGAGCTGAGCGCGGAGGAGTTCGAGGGCGCGTGTCTGGAGCAGGGCAACCTCATGACGCTCCAGGTGCTCTTTATGCAGCAGCTGCGCAAGGCGCCAGCGGCGCTCACGGAGGCATTCAGCATGGGCATGCTCGCCAAGCTGCTCGTGTGGATGGAAAAGATACAGCCGAGCGCATCGCTGTCGCACAAGAACTCGCTGACCGAGATGAAAGTGCTCTTCTTCGCGGCCGAGCTGACCAATTTTGTGTGCAAGACGCTCGCGGATGTGCTACCGTCGCACTTGAAGAAGCAGATGCTGCGCCAGGCGAGCGAGATCCTGCTCGCACTCGGCCACGCGCGCAAGCAGCACGGCATCATGAAGGCCATCGGCATCGGCGGCTCGCTCCGGTATAACGTCGAATTCCACGTGGCATGTCTCACTATCGGCGTCTTCCTGCGGCTCCAGACGCGCAATAGCGTGCCCGTGCGCATGGATGACCGCATCGCGCTCAAGATCACGCGCACGTCAGAGAAGCACGTGCGCGGCCTCGAGGACCTGCTGAAGACCAAGGACTGCTTCCAGATCGGCACGCGCATGGACTGGCTGCTTGAGTTCCTCAAGAACCCCAAGCGCAGCCTCGCGGACCAGGACGAGTTCTTCGTCAGCCTCTTCTCGCGGCTCTACCCGTCACACCCGTGGCTGCTGGCCAAGTGCTCGTACGAGTGAGCGATGACAGCGTATTCACAATTTAGAAACAAATCAACTTCAAAAGATCAACTGGAGCACCACCAAGTACGTACAACAAATGAAATGAACTTTAGCTAAATCTGAATGACCAACCTTAGCATGATTGGAGATGCAACGTGGCATATCCACACGAGCACCAGTAGGTGCCCGGCGAGAGTTCATCCGCATACAGGAAGTAACAAAATATATCTCAACATTCAAACTGAACTGAAGATGTCCGGAAAGCTGCTGGATCCAGTTGTCCAAGCCCTCTCTGCTGACCAACTGAGTGAATTGGGTGTGGTTCATAAACCACCTGAAAGCAGTGTTTTTGACATCGATGTACGGTGTGGACATCTGATGTCTCTCTTTGGCAAGCGTCTTTTTCTTCACGACACGTGGTTGATTGACAAGGTGATTGGGACACTCGCATCAGCATCGTTGGCTTTGTTTACTACCCCTTCACGCTCGCATTCTGCAGACCACACACGCGCGAGACAGATGCCAGGTGGCCATCAATCAGCATCTGTCACCGCACCATGCTCAACCAGTGGCCCAGCGGCGCTTTTCGATGAGCTTCGGTCTGACACATCTCATTCGCAAAACGTAAGGCCACGGAGCGCATCTCGGAGACAGGTACAGTCAGCGATGAAGCAGTCGTCAGGAATGCCGCAGACCCAGCCAGCAGTAGCACGCGTCGCCACCAGCGGCTTCAAGACATATCAGTCACCATCGCTGTACCAGTCCAGCACCAGCGAGGAGGTCAACCCTGAGCTACAGCACGGTGCGCGCTTTGTCGCAGGCGAGCAGTTCTACAACCACGAAATGTACGGCAGTCTGCGCAAGGGCGGCGCCGTCGCGTTCCTCTCACGCGATTGCGTTGGACTTGCGGCCGGGACGTTCTCGTCCATGTTCTCGTACCAGTGCCTCCTCGGCGTGCTGCAACCGCTCATGAGCATGCAGCTCGCACTCTCCAAGCAGCAGAATGTCTCGGTACAGCGCCTCATCGAGATGCCCATGGCGCTCAGCTTCCTCTTCGGCCTCCTGTCTGACTGCTACCCGATCATGGGGTTGCGGCGGAAGGGCTACATGATCGTCGGACTCGTGATGAACGGCGCGAGTGTGTTCGTGATCGCTGGCTTGAGCGCGTATTTTGAATCCCGCGAGAGCCTCGACGACCCGAACAGCGCGCTCGTAGTCTTAGCGATCCTCATGGCCGCGCTCGCGAGCATCGGCTGCATCATCACGTACCTGTGCGTGCACACGCGCGTGATCGAGCTGTCGCAGCGGGAGTCACTGGCGTCGCGCGGATCCATCCAGGCCACGTACCTCGTCTTCCGCCGCTGCGTCTCACTCGTGGCCGCATCCTTCACATACGCTGTGCTGGGCTCGGGCTCGGAGCCCAACGTGCGGCTCTCAACGGCCATGGTGATGCTGGCCGTCGTCTCGATCATACCACTTCCGCTCATCGTGCGCTTCTGGAAGGAGGAGCACTACTCACTGTACACGTCCATGAGGATCCGCGGCCGCATCTTCTGGAAGATCATGCAGCAGAAGGCCGTGTGGCGCATCCTCACGTTCATCTGCTTCTTCACGCTCTTCCTCAGCATCAAGTTCAGCGACTCGACGGGCGTTATCCGCAAGTGGTCCGGCGCGGCGACTGACAACTCGCTAGTCGTCAAGGTCATCACAGACGTCGTGATGCTGCTCACGATGCTCGTGTGGCGCTACGCGTACATGAACCGGTCGTGGCGGCGCTTCTTCGCGGCGGCGCCGTTCTTCCAGATCGCGCCGCACCTACTCATCGCGAGTATTGTGACCTTCGACGTCGTGCGCGACCGGTATTTGTACCGTGCCGTGTACTCGCTCACGGCCATCTCGGACGGCATCGGTCTGCTCAACACGATCGTGCCGCTGACCGAGATCATCCAGGAGGGCTCGGAGGGCGTCACGGTCGGCCTTACACTGTCGCTGCAGCGGCTTATCGGGATCTTCGTGAACACGAACGCCGTCGGGCTCTTCCAGGGCAGCAACTTCTTCAACGCACGCGACGTGGCGGCCGACTCGAGCAGTGCGCACTGGGACGTGCTGCTCTCGCTCGTGCTCAACTTTGGCATCAACGCGCTGGCACTCGTCGGGCTCTTCTTCCTGCCGAGCCAGAAGCTTGACGCGCAGCAGCTGCGCATGTACGGCGGCTTCACCAAGGCCGCGAGCTGCCTCATCATCGTCTTCAGCGTGCTCTTGTTCCTCTACTCGCTCTCGATCAACGTCATGACCTTCGTGCCGAGCCTCTCGTGCGGCAAGCTGGCAGGCGGCAGTGGCTGCGATTGAGAGCCGTCAATCGGCAGGGACCGAGTGGAGTATTTATCCGATGAGCATGTCATAGCAAGTGATGCGAGCGATAGAATCAAGATTGAAAAAAACAATCATGACACGCATGCGTCTTGATTTTCCCCTAGATTGCTCTGATTAGCCATCAGGCAAATCACCATAACGAAGAGCTACAATTCGCATGAACATGCTCGTCAAGCGACATACAAACTCCACTTAATCAACAGCACACTGCTCCTACCGCTCCTTGTCGATGTTAAGCCCCTGGAACGTATTGAAGCCCGTATCGGGGCACATTGCGCCCTTGAGGAGCAGTAGCGCGCGGTTGACGCTCTTGACGAGCGCGCACTCGGCCCAGACCTCGTGGCGCTTCATTTGTCGGGTCTTCTCGTCCGACGTCGCGTACACCGTGTTGACCGCGTCGTACTCACTGGCCTTGGGCACCGTGAGCAGCATCGCATCGCAGTTGATGATGGGGCGCGGCAACGCGTACTTGTAAAAGTACCGGCCCTTGGCGTTCAGCTTGTACTGCTGACAGAAGTGGAGCCCCACGGGCGGGTCGGCCGGCATCGCGATCTCGAACGGGTCGGCGCACGGGTTGACCTTGAGCGACGCGTCGTCTAGGAAGCTCCAGTACTCCTTGCCCTCGCCGCCCATGTCCGGGTGCGTCACGCCGAGGTTGGTCAGGATCGTGTGCTTGATGCCGTGGTTGGCGGCCGCGGCCGCGTACGCAAACATCTCAGTCATCCACGAGTCTGGCATGAGCTTGCGCCCAGTCACGCAGAAATCGCAGTAGTCGTCCACGAACGCCTGCATGTCGTTGCGCGTCATGATGTACGGCGGACCCGTACCAGCGTAGAACTCCTTGCCGTCCGCGGGCGAGACGTCCGCACAGGGCTTGCCGGCGCAGATGAGCTCGGCCTTGCCGTCGCCGAACCAGCCGGCGCCCATGTACACGGACCAGTCCTGGGCGATGGCGACGCCGTCCTTGACCGTGTCGGTTACAGTCACCGGGTCGCGTGAGCCCTTGTAGTACTTGGTGATGTTGCGCCCCGTGTTGACCTCGAGCGGCTTGAAGAGCGTGATGTCGCCGTCCACGAGCGCGATGACGTCGTGCTGCACGGGTGGGTGCGCGTGACGCAGGAAGTGGCGCAGCGAGAAGGGCTTGTTGTACGGCGAGTAGTCGTCCGTGACCTCAGGTACCGGGTGCGGGTAGTAATTCGGCGTGAAGTGCACGCGGAAGTCGTAATAGAAGCGCGGCTCCTTGAGCACCTCAGCCTTCTGCTCCTCGGTGCAGCCCGCGATGATCTGCGTGATCGGACCCTTCTGCCCCACGCGCATCGCCGAGTCCTGGAACGTGGTCGCGAGCAGGAGTCGGTGGCCCTGGTCGCAGCTCATGCTGAACACGATGTGCATAGTGCTGCCGTCGTGGTTGGCTGGGTACGACGCGTTGTCAGCGGCGGCGTGCGGGGGGAGCGACGACGGCGACGCCGTGGCGTTCTCGCCTAGCGCTGCGGCCACCAGAGCCGCAGCGGCCGTAGCGAGCAGGAGCGACAGCGAGCGCGCCATTGGAGGTTGAAAGATGCGGACGTGGAGGGAGGACGAGTGAGTGAGTGAACTGGCACGTGGCTTCCTCCTCTTCCTTGCTTTATGGAGCGATAGCCAGAGAGGAAGCACAGGCGACAAGCTATGCCACTCTCGAGGAAGCCGACCAATGAACGACGCGCAAGAAATAATCGATTTGTAGTTTAGAAACTCGCTACAGTGATATACTTATATAAGAACCTCTTTGTTATGAGATTTACTGCTTAGGCCATCCGCACCCCTGGGGTGGTTGCAACTGCTAAATATCCTCGGAGAAAGTGCTTTTTCACAAACATGCAAATTTAGGATTGTGGCCGTGGATGTCAACACGAGGGCGGCTGAGGTCGTCTGGTACGCTGCCATGGCGTATGGTGGGAGAGCCACCACGAACAACATCGCGGAGTATTGGGCGCCTTGTCCACGGCCTACAGCGAGCTACACAGGTGAAGTGGAAGCCGCTGCATATAGTTGGAGACAGTAGTCTCATACTCAACCAAGTCCGATGCCGCAGGAAACCTAAGGCGCGTCACCTCCAAGACCTTCACAACTAGGCAACGCGGCTCGCATCAATGGCAGGGGTGGTGATGTGGAGGCACCACCTCCGACAGTACAACAAAATGGCCGACTCGGCGGCCAACATCGCAATGAACAGCGCAGTCTCCGTGCAAAGTGATGCGGCGGACGGGTGACGGGAACTTCATCTCCTGCTCCCGTATTTATTGAATGACATCGGGCACTAGTTCTCCAGGTACGACGTTGACACAGCACAAGCCCGCATGCGGTAGTGCAAGGTTCCAATGAGCCACTGCGAGACAGAGTGATGCCGAAGCGGATTTCTTCTCAACCGGTTATTAGAAGTTCATCTCCTACAGATGTAACTGAATATACCTCAACACTTCAACTGAACTGATCTCTGCTCCATTTGACGACTTTTCAGCGATGGTGCTAAATTTAGCTTATGTTTTAGCACTCGGGTGCGGAAACTGTTGCTAAAGCTAAAGCAAAACAATGAACAACAGTCAGAACAAAAAGCTGGAGAAAACTGAGAACTGGAAAACTGAAAGGAGAGAAAATGTTATTGAAGGAAAATGTGAAGATAGTGGTTGAAGAAACTGAGAATGGACAACTGGAGAAAACTGAAAGAACCTAACTTCCAAACCTCTCCGTCGTCGGCTTGAGCACATTCGGGGCTTGAATCGGGTGGCCCCCTTCTGGATGGCGTAGAACTCGTGGCGGTGCTTCAGAGCATCGGGATCTTCGTAGATGATCTCCATTTTCTCGATGCTTGACTCGAAAGCTGTTTCTGACCAGTTCGCAGTCCCTACAAAATTAAAAAAAATAGTCAAAGTAAATAAACATATTAACCGCTTTCCCAACTCTTACCATCGATGCGGATCTTGTTATCAATCATACACAGCTTCAGGTGGTTCATCTTGGAGGTTCCGAC
>JAASFV010000039.1:0-55383 GCA_023334015.1 Globisporangium paddicum
CCCTAAAACCCTAAACCCTAAACCCTAAACCCTAAACCCTAATGCACCTCGGACGTTTAGGAACCCTAAACCCTAGTTCCTGTCAAAATATATGTGTCAAATATTTAATTTGACATTTGTGACAATTAATTCATTTGACATTTGTGACAATTAATTCATTTGACATTGTGACAGTTATTTGACATTTGTGACAACGTTTTTGCCGATTAAGATTTGTCGAGTACCCAAATTCACACTTCATTTCAGATGACGCGTGTTGGGAAACGAAGCGGCGTCGATGCGCTCGGCGACCTGCCACTGCCCTGCGTCAAGCGCATCTGGTGCTTTGCGAGCGAGCAGCCTCCGTTGCAGACGCGGCTGCTCAACCTGGTGCTCCACGAGGCAGATCTCCCCATCCAAGCCGAGCTCCTACGATTCGCCACCGTGTCCATGCAGTGGAGCGCGCTCGCCGACGAGATCCTTCACGAGCGCCAGCGCATTTCACTGCGCTTCACCATGCGCTCAGGAAACGTGGCAGAGGTTGAAACCCTGGCGTCAGAGCTGCAGTCGCGATCGCAAGGCCTGCGGGATCTCCAGCTGGGAATGGATGAGAACTCCTCGCTTTATCGAGACGAGTCTGCAGACGGCGCATCGCTGCCCATTGACTGGACCACGATCTTGAGCCATTGCAGGGCGCTTTGGCGTCTAGATCTCTCACAACTCTCACTACACAGTAGACACCTGAAGGCGGTCATCGACGCTGCATCCAGCCACTGCCACGAGCTCCAGACGCTCATTCTGCCCAACAAAGAGAACCATGTCGATCATATCCGTGTCGAGCTGAACGAGACCTTTACAAGTCTCTATCGTGCACTGAAGAGCTGGCACGCGAATGGCACAAGCGGCGGTCTTCGCCAGCTTACTGTCCCCAGGCGCTGCGAAGAGCCATCGAGCAGATTTGCTGAGCACACGGACGAATTCCTGACGGCGATAGCTAGATTCTGTCCCAACTTGGAGCATTTTGACGGCTGGGAGACTTCGTACGAGGAGACCGAATTTATCGAGTGCGAAGAAATGCTTTTTTGCAACAGCGCCGCGTGGCTCGCGTTTTGCGAATCGTGCACCAAGCTGCGTGAGGTCAACTGGTTCATCGTGCCCTTCGCCGGCGACTTTTTCCGGACGTTTGCAAAATATCCCAAGCCACAGCTCACGAAGCTCATGCTCGCTGGAGACCCACCCGACAAGTGGAGCGAAGAGCTCATCGATGGAAGCTACTACGACGGCGAAGACGGCTTTGCGTTCTCGAAAGAGGACGTCGCGAATGTGCTCGAGTCCTGCCCTGCGCTCCGAGACCTGTCGATCCTCTTGTACAACTCGATGAACGAGCTCGTGACCCAGGAGCTTTTCGATGACGCGTTCCTGCTCAAGCTGGTGCAGTGCTGCCCGAGGCTCGAGAGGCTTTCATTCAATGAGCTTGAAAGCGGACAACCCATCTCCGAGAGCAAGCTCATCACAGACGTAGGGCTTCTAGCACTCGCCAAACTGCCAGACTTCGCAGACTTGTATCTCAAACAGACGAGCTGCACTGGTGCAGGTGCATTTGCACTGGTGAACAAGATGCCGCGGCCACTGAAGCATCGGACGATCACTCTGGGCGTTGGGGACGCTGACAGGAACGACTTTACCAGGTTCTACATCCTTCTTATTGAGCTGCTCGCGTGTTTCACAGCGCAGAACAGGGAGAAATTGCGCAAGCACCGCTTTGAGCTGCGTGTGTTCCGCCAGTGTGTCGCGAATGACTCGGTGGCGCTCGGGATGGATCTCGTGATGCGGTTTGTGGAGGCAAAGCGTGTGATGAAGACGGAGTTCGAGTCGAAACTGAACTGGAACCTCAGTGGCGACGGCTGGGATGCGCAGTACGAAGGACGCAGCACCGAGGAGCTGCAGGCGACGCTCGGCACTGCGAGAGAGTTCGTTCTCTCCAGCAAGTGAGTTGCACTAAATTCATAGTTTCCTTACACCAGCATGTCCAATAAATTGCACACTCATGGGTTGGTCAAATCACTCGCTGGGTTGCATACAATGCCTCCAACTTTGAAGGTTAAGAGGCATTGATACACTACGTGTACTAAGTACGTCTACAACTATGTTCTAGTAGCCGCAGTGGTCATCACGAACACGTTGCCTGTGGCAGAGATGCTCGAAGATGTCGGCGATGCAACCCACCTTTTTAAGCACGACGCAACCCTGGGCGCGGCGCCGCTGTCGACGATGTATGGGATGCGCTTGACCAAGCCTGCCAGGTGCTGCGAGGTGTAGTTACTCTCGTTGGGCTTGGTACCGGTGACGCAAAGCTGCTGGCAGCCAAACACGGACATAGCGCCTGTGGTCGGGAGCTTTACGATTGTGTAGACGCACGTGGTTGATTGCTCGTGGTGAATGACAGCGCAACCAAAGTGAAACTCGCACTCGATGGTGCAGCTCAACGTCAATGAACCTGGTGGTCGGCATGCAAGTGGTTGGCGCTGACAATGAGCCAGAGTGACATGTAGCCATTAGCATCCACGACGCCTTCCTAATGCACGCGTTCAGCAGTGAGTCACAGAGCGTGCCTTGTTTTCAGCTCGCCTGAACCCATGATGTTTTAGATGGTGTTTTTTTTCAGCTAAATCCGGTTTTGCTCAATTTGTGAGCTGTGAGAAAGCAATGGCGTCGCGGACGAGCAAGCGCGTGAAACGCTACGTTCTGCGCAGCAGCAGCGGCGGCGACCGACGCCAGTCGTTCTCGCATGCAGACGACTCAGAGCGCGTGTACGACGCGCTATCCTCCGGGGCGATCGTGTTCCTGGAGCTGCGTGAGGCCGTCGCCGTGCTCAACACGTGTCGGTTACTGCATCATGATGCCACACTGGCAGTCATGGCGCTGAGCCACACGTACGCAGGCGCCCACTTGCTACATACGTGTGCTATGGACTGGATGCACGTGTTGCCGCCCGACGCATCGCAGAAGCAGCACGTGGAGCTCTTCTTCGGTGGATGCAGCAACAGCGAATGCCGAAAAGGCAGGAAGCCCGACGACGACAGGGACGCTGCGACTCACACCGACCACCCCGACTTGGACGATCAGCTACGACCACAGCAGCAACATCAGCGCGAAGATGACGCGATGAACCACACGCTCTTGGACGACCCGCGCTTTGGGCAAAACGGCCGATACGCCACGCAGCTGCTCTCACTGATCGGCATGATGCAAGAGCATGTGCTGCCGCTTTGCTACAGCTTCACGGGACTCAACGCCTTCGGCGACCTCTGCTCTGCGCGACCCGTGTTAATCCCGTTGACAGGTTACGATCTGAGCCAGAACTCTGGCGGTTCAGTAGGAAACACGTGGACTCTGGGCGACGTGAAGAGCGCACTCAATGCCAAGTGGAACTTGCTAGGGGACGATTTCACGAGCCCGTCCACGATGTACGTGCACGTCTCAGACGTCGGCGCACACTGGGAGAGCATTGCAGTAAGCAAGCGCAGCGGCAAGCCCAGCTGCGCGTTCTGCGAGGCTGCGAAGAAAGCCGTGCGCGAGTACCGGAAAGAGGCCAACGCGATGCTCAAGACGTTCAATGAGGCGCTGAGCGTCAAGAAGCACAAATGGCGCGTCGAGGGCTTTGACGCCGAGGAGATCCATCAGAAGCGCAGCGAGCTCAAGGCGCAGTTCTTCCCTGAGGACTCGTATCCGGACGTGAACTTTGCCGACAGCCACAACGACGACATCCTCGCGGACATTTGCGAGAGCGACCGGTTCCCCATGAACCCTTTCGAGGGCTTGGCCTCGGGCTTCGACCGCGCGAACGATGACGTGTTCAATGCGCTCTCGGAGCAGTACATGGGGCTCTGCAAGTCGCTTTACCAGCCACTCAAGCGGACTTTGAGCGAGCAGCTAGCGTTCGTGGGGCAGCGTGTCCACCGGACGTGGATGAATGACGACGACGGCGTCGTGATCAGCGAGTTGGTCGCCGGTGTATCGACCTCCGGTTTCCTCTGCGGTGTCTTTATCATTGTCAAGAAAGCAGAGTACGAGCCACCGCACTCGGCCGCGTTCCAAGATGGAGAAGAGTAAGCTATGCCTGGGCTAATCTAATCTATTTTATTTACATTAGGACACGAGTGTGGACCAGGACTTACCCGACAAGCATCCAATACATGAAGCTGTCGCTCTTCGTATGACGAGTTCATGTCCTGTCACTCGTGAAGGCAGCGATCGTTGGTTGATAACTGCACCGCACGGCACTCGAGCATTATCTACAGTGGCTGTCACTGGAAATGAGCTGCTTCCAGGATCAGCGGAAACTGCAGTACACACCGCAGAGAGTGCCCGTCGCGATGTCCAGCCCTCCGACAAACTCTACCACGCGTGGCTGGGTGCTGGTCACCAGAGATCTCCATTCGCTTCGCTCGAGAAGCAACTGCGCGCGGCCAACAAAATTTAATCGCCGCACGAGCTGTTCCTTGAGCGGCTGGTAGAATTGCCTGCACTGTCGCTGGTTCTTCGGCGACACACTCATGAGCAGGTCTTCGACTCGGACATTGAAGCGGCAGACTGAGCCAAACGGACCTTCAAACTGGAACTTGCCATGGCGACACACGTGCTGCAGCACCACTGCGCTCGTCCAGCGCTGCGAGTCTAGTGCAATGTACGCGCCAATGGGAAAATGAGCCAATTGGAATGCGTCAGTCAAGGCGTCCACTTCGAGCGCCGTCTTCCCGTGTTCGCTCCACTTGTGCTGCTGCTTGAAGAGCTTCTGGTTGTACCGCACTATGAAAAGCGCAGTCTGGTGCCGGTAGAATGCGACCGAGTGGGCTGCTGCGAGGCACAGTGTGCACTCCACCCGACCGCTTGTTTGGTTGATGCGGATGTTGTCCCAGTGGTTGCCAAAGCACGATCCAGCTGCGCTGGTCGGCCCCGTGAACGAGTCGCCAACACCACTGCGCATTGCGTTCAGCTGGATCCGCAAGTGGTCGAGCACCTGGGCATCCGCTAAGCCTCCCACTGATCGCAGCTCGCAGCCTTTGATGGGGATCAGTGCCGGTCGCACACTACAGAGTAGGTCCGGCATCGACTCGGGGGTCAGGTTCAGCGGCTCATACACGAAGCACCAGTGCCTGATCCGCTTTTGGAGGAACACTGAGAGCGCCAGCATTCGAACGGGATGCACGAGATAAACACTCGTTCCGTCACCTTCTGTCAGTAATGGCGCCACTGAGCTGCTCGTCCCCCAGAGCTGATGCAGTCGGCGGCTGTCGCTGGCGAGCGCCGCAATGTCCGTGAGCACCTCGGGGAACCAGCCAAAGTCCGCAGTGTGTGCGACGCTCTGGCGCGCCAGCAGGGCGTCGCGACGCAGCAGAGAACTCGAGTTGAGCAGCGCCAGCAGCTCTTGAAGGCGCAGCAAACGTGTCAGGCCGCAGCGCAGCGCCAGGTGCAGTGACTCGCTCACGTGCATCATGCTCGATCCGACTGATTTCAGAACTGAGAATGCACTCTCCCTGTTCAACTCGATGCTATCTCTTTTGACAGGGAGATGCTCGAGCCAGGAATGACGTTTGCTACAATCATTCCCAATTGCTTTGTTCGCGGCAGTTGAGTTGAAGTCCCTCCCTGGCTCGGTCGCTGGCGTCTGCTCCCAGACTGCGAATGAACAGCGCTTGCTGCCTGATGCTCGCTCGTGTGGGCGAATGGATGACCGAGAGAGAGTCCGCGAGACGATGCCGCAGTGATGAAGAAGCAAAAGACAGCGGAGGCAGCTATGTGCTGCGCGCGGACGGAGCCGTCACTGCACCGAACGCTGGCTCTGGGTGTGCTCCAGTGGCTGTGCGTGGCTGACGCGGTGCGCATGCTGAGCACCAGCAGCGCACTGCGGCAAGACACGTCGCTCGTTGAAAATGCGCTCGTGCAATGTGCAAAGGACGGGCGCCACTTCTTCCAGCACTGTGCGCGAGACTGGTTCCACGTCATCACGCCCACCCGCCGCAGCGATGAAGCGAATGACGGTGTTGGGTTGAGCTGTACAAGCTGCCACGAAACCGACAGCAGCGACAGCTCTCCATGCGCTGCGGTTAGCGTGAGGATGCTCTCTATGGTCGGCGAGCTCGAGGCTCAACTGGAGCTCTATCTGAAGCATGGAGGAGATTTTCAAGCGGTCCGAGTCCTCCTCGTTCCTCGTCTCCCGGGCTCATCAACGACACTCGAGGTCGCAGTGGGCGTCCAAGAATGTGCAGCACCTGTGCGTTGCTCCAGCCAGTTGTCACCTCTTGCAGCGCACTGGGCGAATATCGTAATTGGTGGCGAGTACCGAGAAAGCGCAGCATCGTGCAAGCTTTGCACCTCGTGCGTGGACGCTATCTGTGGCTATCGAGAAGAGACTGAAGCGTTTGCCAGACGCTTTGAGGAGCTGCTCGAGCGACAAGAAGAGATCTGGGAGCGTGCCGGCTGGAGCGAGGCTGATATGTGCGAGCTGGCATTCAACTTTCAGCAGGCGTATTACGTGAAAGAGCCATTCTACAACACGTACGTCGCAGACTCGGACGACTCGGGCATCCTGCGGTACCTGTGCGCTCAAGGACGACTCAAGCTGCCCTGCTTTATGGGCAAGATCTGCGAGCTGCAAGCGGGTGAGTTTGGTCCGCTCTCGGTGCAGTCGCGAGCGAGCTGCCGCACGCTCTACCAGCCATTCCGAGCGTTCTTGGCCAAAAACAATGTCACTAACATGCGCCGCTTCGATATTTCCGCCGGCAGTCAGCAGTCAGCTGGTGGGCGGAAAGCTTTGGGTCTCATTGCCGGGTCATCGCCAACTGCGATCATCGGGATATATATTGCGTCTTGAGGAATGTTGCTTTAGCAACAGCAGTGTGGGTATATACGTTAGGAATTGCATGTTACAAACTTAAATATTGCTCTCTATGTGAGAACCAAGACAGTTTTTCCTAGTGTTGCTCGCCTTCAAAGATCGCCTCCAGCGTGCTGCCGATGTCGCCCTTGCGGCCACGATGCATGTGGATGGTGAACGGCACGCGTCGCCCGGCCACGATCACACCTGGGTGGTCCTCCTGTCTGTAGGCGAGCGGCATACGCACGAAGGTCTCGGGTCCTGGCGGCGTGGGGACGGGCAGCGGCGGACAGGCGGCATCGAGGAACGCGCGGATGAGTGTGGACACGCGCTTTTTCTTCTTCTCGTGGCTCTCGGCCTTCTCGAGACAGCTCGTATCGTCGATCTGGCGGGACGCGCGTCTTCGACGCAGATGGGTCTTGAACTTGCGCCACGTGGACAGCTTGTGGACGTCGTCTGCTTTGTCAACGCTGTCGCTGCATGTGACAACAACAATCGAGGCCTCCGACTGGGTGAGCTTTGGTGGCTGAGTGCATGGCGAATTACTGCTTGTGGTTGTGGTGGGAGCCATTGTGCTGCTGTGTGGGATTGTGTTGGGCACTTGTGCTTGGGCTGCAGAATTGCGTTGTGGGGATTGCAGTACTGTCCGTCTGTGCAGCAGTGCTGAGTGGGGCTGGCCACCTGAATCCACTGCTCGAAAGGTCATTGGCTGGACCAACGGGAGTGATGGTTGTGTTTCCAGGAATGATGATAGCTCCACACCGCACGTTCTGAACCTGTTCCGCCAGGTGCTGAAAAGGCCTTCATGCGGTTGTCCTTGCTCATCATGATGTCTCCGAATGTGTCATTCGCGCGCTGGGAGATGAAGAAGCTCACGAGCACTGAGAGGTAGATGACTCCGATCCCCGCGAACGCTGCGACACCAATCACGTTGTAGAGCATGTAGATGACCACTCCGATCTGGAGCGGCAGGATCCACACGTTGTTGACTTGGGTAGCCGCGTAGAGGAGGTTTTCTACATCCGACGTGTACAGGTCGAAAATGTCAACGGCATCGTCGTCATTCGTCTTATTCTGGGTACTGTGGCGCATGGCCTTCTGGAACAGGAGCGACTTGAGCGCGACCGTGACGCGCAGCGCGATCAGCTGGATTGCGAAGGCTGACTGCGCCGACACGACCTGGAGAGCTTGCTCAAAATCCAGCAATGACGCTATGTTGGCTGTTGAGTGAGCCACAATTTCACTGTTACAAGTTAGATTTCAAGTTATAGTTGCTCAAAATCCGCCGGGACTCGGCAGTCGTGCTCGCCATAAGAGCCACGAGCTTTGAGTCAGGTACAACAACCGCAAAGGTTCAAAGCTCTGGATATTTCAGTCTTCTGCTTTGTGGCCGCAATTGAGTGGCTTGGGCCACACTCTCGGCCGCGGTCTTCGTATCATGAGTGTGTGAAGTCTGAAGCACCAGCACAACAAAGATGGCACATCAAGTCTTCTCTACCAAATGTCAGAAATCAGGGGGGGAAAATTGCCAATTCTTTCATTTATCTCTGCAAATATCTGGATCTACAAAAGCCTTTGTATGCGTGATTCACATACAAAGTGAGAACATTGGAGATCAAATTTGCCTCTTTATTTTATTATAGTATTACAAACAGGGTTAATCGTTACAAGAGGTGGATCAAACACTCTAACCTCAGATTCGACTAAGTTGCCTGATTGGAAGTCCCGACTGTCGCACATGCTGAGTGGTTTGAGATTCCATACAGAGACCAAGTGAAGCGCTCCGGTGTCCAGTCGCCGTCGCGACTGAGAGCGCACACGCCAGCGACTTCAGCTCCCAGTCAGCCCGCCCTGTCACATGCGCGCGTGGCTGGCGTGGTGAGTGTATGGCGCTCGCCTATCAGATTCGCCTCGTCTCTCGTGGTGCTTGGTCCGTCGTGCTGCTTGATTGGAAGGCAAAGAGCTCTTGCTTCAGCTTTAGCCCTTCGACTGAAGAGCTCACTTTGAAACATTTCAGTCGACCAGCAAGAGCCTCAAGTCAAACGCTTCAGCCTATAAACCATGACCGCCTCGGACTTCATCCAGACGCCTTCGCTGCCAGTCGCAGCCCAAAACCTCAACGTGCGCCAGCTCACGACGCAGCCCAGCAAGCAACACGACCACGCCGTCGCCAGGAAGATCGCCGACCTGGACGAGGCGAGCCACCAGAGCGAGCCGCAGACCCCTCGTCGCAGGAAGAGAGACACGTTCTTCGCGCTCTTTAAGCCGTCCAAGCCCGAAGAGGTCAAGCCGACCGCCGTGGGCGTCGCCGTCCCAGTGCAGATTCCACTTGGGTACACGAACCCACATCACAAGGGCTCGTTGGTGAGTGGCAAGCGCGTGGCGTATTCCAGACACATGCACCAGGGCCGCCGCACCACACTCGCAAAGAAACTCGAGTGCGCGATCCCAGAGGCCGAGCAGCTCTTCGAGTTCCCAGTCACGCAGGAGAAGCGAGAGGACGCGCAGGAGAAGACCGCGCTCGAAGCCAACAAGACCAAGCGCGTGGTCGCAAGGAGCCTGTTCCTCTAGTCGACCCGAGGTGTTTTTGAAAATGCATAACTAGTAGAGCGTAACCGATAGAAATTATATGTTATTTAGCACTCCGGCAAACATGTTGAGTGTGCACTTTGGCGTGTGAGGTGCGCATGACTGCGCTCAATCAAGACGCGTGCAGAGCTGCAAGTTGGTCACATTGAGAGATCTTCTCCTAAACACGATACTTCGCGAAAAACCAATGAAAGTGGTCGAAAATAACCGGTTGTTGTGATATCAAGAACGGAAGTCACATAAGTGGTCATGTTCAACCGGTTAACGCAGCATCACGTTTTAACCGGTTTTCATGTTGTATACTTTGATACCTTTTAGCGGGTTAAAACACCCGTTAGAATCACCTAGGTGATAAATATATAAGTTTTCGAATTATATTCGTTTTGACGTGCCTCTGGCTCTTTACCATTCCATCTAAAACATTCACGAATTCAACTATGCATCGACGACCGTATTTTGCACTCACTGCCAACAACTCCTGCTCACTCAAAAGAAGTCGAAGAGCTCTTCGACTTGTTGTCAGCCATTCTCAAAAATCGCCAGCAAAGTCCCCACCGCCTCCACCTCCGCCGTCATAGCCGCCTCCTCCGCCGTCATAGCCGCCTCCTCCGCCGTCATAGCCGCCCCCACGTCCAGCGTCCGCGATCGCCTCGCCCAGCAGCAGTCCTCCGAGCAGCCCCGCGCCGCCGCCAAGCACTGCACCAGTACCCGCGCCCATGCCGCTTCGTCCTGCATAGGGCGCCCCACCACCCGCGTATCCGCCGCCACCATAGCCTGACACTCCGTAGGCCGGCTGGGCCGTATACATCGGCGCTGTGGGCGTGGCGCTCGGGGCCCCGTACATGGGCGCCGCTGAGCCGTACATGGGCGGCACTGGCTCGGCGACTGGATACGCCACTGGCGACTCCACTTCGTTGCGTCGTCTGAACATCGCGTAGCAGCAGCTGCCGCAACAGAATACCAGCAGGAGCGAGCCGAGCAGCCACCATAGCCACACGAACGAGTATCCGCCATCGTAGTAGCCACCGCCGTCGTAAGGGCCGCGTCCCGTGTTGGCAAACGCGCAGTTGCACGCGTAGTTGGACACCTTGCAGACCGCGTTCGTGGGGCAGCAGCACGGCTGGCGCGTGTTGCTGCGGTCGAGCCAATTGCCGCAGAACTGGCCCGCTTCGCCCCGGTACGCGCGCGAGCAGTCACCCGTGTTGGCGCAGATCTGACAGCCGCTCAGCGTCGCGTTCTCGGCCAGCGCGCCGCCAATGGGCGCGAACAACGCAGCGAGGACGAAGGTCCAGCCCACGAGTAGAGCGACGGCCGTCGTCTTGCTATGCATGTTGCTGCGGGGATCTTTCTCTATTTGGCTTGTGTTGTACTCTGCTGCGCAGTTAGGTCTATGCAGGCCGAGCGAGCCCCATAGAGACGCATGCCAACCGCCACATCCAGAGCCACCACCTTTCCCAGAAACTCTCTCGTGTCGGCGCTTTAGGATGGATTGGGACGTGGCGGCTGGCGTTCGTTCCTTTTTGAGGCATGTACTGTACCACGAGAGGCGATCTTTGATCACGGCGGTACGATTACACAACAAGACCCAACAAGTTGACTTGAGCTGCAAACAGCTGGTGCTTGTTACGCAGCAACACATCCAGTCAGATGCGTACATGCCACAGGTCACGTACGCGTACGTGGACAATAGGATGCGAGTGGTCATTGTCGAGACAACCCCTTGTGACTTTTCACTCGCCTGGTTTGATAATGGGATGAAATTTGGCCGATGGGGTAGGTGTCTCAACAACATCTCACCCACAGTAAACCAAAGGTGTCCATGAAGACAGGGCTTGTTTGAAAGCAAACAAGTGCTTGCAACAAGCAAAGGCAAACAAGTGCATGGATAGTCCCGTGTGTGCGTGCGTGCGTGTGAGTAAGTGTTGCTTTTACGGTTCGCGCGCATTTTTTGTTGGAAAACCAGAATTTTTGTTTGAAAACCAGAATCTGACTTCAAAAATCCTCCCAGCGACTTGCTGAGGTGAGCGCAAAAGCCAGACAGTCAGTCGCCTGACAAACTCTCGTTTCTCTGGCAAACAAAACAAGCACAAGCCGCGCACTTGCTGATCATTTATCCGGAGCAAGTGGATAAAATGCCGCAGCTCAAGGATATGTGTGTTGTTTTGAATTTTGAATGTTTATTTTCGCGCCAAAAAGCTTGTTTGAGATCTTTCCTGTGCCTCAAAGTTTTTCAGATCCTTCCTTCCTGTGGTGACTTTTGAAGGCAAGGCGCGATGACCAAGGCGCACGAGGAGACTCAAGCAACAAGAGCCAACATGTAAGCTTGCAGATGGATACAAGACCATCTCCAGACATATCTCACGGTCTTTCTGAGGGAAAGCAATCTTCTGCGAACGCACGCGCATTGGCCATGGCAAGTGGTGGTTCGTCTGCCCATGGGTATGGAGTTGCTCTTCGGTCAGCGAGATTTGTCGCAGGGCCCACTGTTGTGAAGAGACACAGGAAGATCGCTTCAAGGCGCTTGCTGTCTTGCTTGTGCTTGTTGTCAGCACTTTTAACAAACACAAGTTGTTTCTTTGTCTTGCTTGCGCTGACAGTTCATTCGCGCGAGAGTCCGCGAGCCCAAGCAAGGCAAAGCGTCCACATGGAACATTTGCGTACGCCTCAAAATCCACGTCCAAAAAGCAGCAAATCCTTGCAAGTCGTGGAAATCTTCCTTTTTCATAAACTGGGCGCAACACGCACGCCACTCGCATCGTCCAGTCTATGTGTCAATGTCGCGCATAGACGAGCCGTGCTTCGCTACGTTGTGGGCTCAAATTGGCCAGAAGGGGGACGGGGCGGGACCTGCTGTGCAAACAACAACAGGAGAGACAGAAGCTGCTGCTGGAAGCAAGCAAGGTCCACTTGTGTGGCTTGTTTGCAACAGAGAGAGCCACACACACAGTTCAGTTGCGCCCCAACCCCACAACACACAACCCCGCTCCCCTACACAACAGCAGCTCGCCATTTTGGAAGTTGCCCCCGAAGCCGCACTCCCCCCACGAGTCCACGACGATCGCTCCATTGCGACAACCCGACACAACAACAAACAAGCAAGCCCAACAAGTGAAACGGCTGGTCGCTTAGTCACATCGCAACGTGCACTTGCGTCCCCATCCATTTCGGCGTGAGTCAACCGTCCAACGAGCAGCTACAAATGAGCTCCTCATCCCAGCAGCAGTCGGCGGCCGCGCCCGTGACGCCCACGGGCTCCTCCGCGTCATCCTCGGCCGCGTCGTCGCCGGCCGCGAGCCCCTCGGCCGTGGGCACCATCACTACGGATGCCAACGGCAAGCCCAAGAAGTGCCGCTTCAACGACTGCGACAACCACGCAGTGGACGGCACGAGCAAGTGCGCGTTCCACAAGAACCGGCGCCAGTGCTGCGTGGCCAACTGCACCAACCAGGTGTACGCGCGCAAGCTCTGCGTGCGCCACGGCGGTAAGAAGCAATGCCAGGCCGACAGTTGCGACGCCCACGCGCGCGGCGGCGGCTTCTGCCTCCAGCACGGTGGCTTCGTGGTCAAGCGCTTCTGCATTGTCGAAGGCTGCTCTAAGCAGGCCCACGCGCGCCAGAAGTGCGTGCGCCACGGCGGCGGTCGCAGGTGCAAGGTCGATGCCTGCATGCAGCACGCGCGCGCCGGCGGACTCTGCAACCGCCACTCGCACGGCCACGAGTGCCGCGTCGACGGCTGCAACAAGACCGCGCAGCACTCGGGCTCGATCTGCTTTCGCCACGCCATGGAGATGCGCGCGCACGGCGAGGCAGTCCCGGAGCTCAACATCTCCAAGGGCGGCCGCCTGTCCAGCAAGAAGCGCCAGCAGCTCCAGCGCGAGCAGCAGCTCAAGCAGGAGCAGTTCCACCACCTGCAGCTCTCGCAGCACCAGCAGCAGATGCACAACCACCACTTGCACCCACACCAGCAGCAGCAGCAACAGCACTTGCACCACCACCAGCAACAGCAAGTTCAGCAGCCCCACCAGCAACAGCAACAGCAAGCGCACAACCAGCAGCAACAGCAGCAGCAATCGTCGTCGTCTGCGGCCGGCCCGGGCCCGTTTGGACTCCCGCTCAAGATCAGTGTCCCTACCACGATGCCCAAGTTCACGCTACGCACGCCGCTGGGTGGAAACGGCTTCCCGACGCCGCGCACGCACGAGTTCTCGCTGCTCATGGGGCTGCCGTCGCCACAGATCGACACGTCGCAGCTGCCGTCCGTGTTGGCCATGTCCAGCAATGGTGGTGGCGGCTCGCGACCCCTGTACGAGCCGCCCACGCCTCTCACCGCAAGTCTCTTTGGGCTGGGCGGCCCGCCGAGCATCACCCGCGGCGGCCGCAACAGCTACCTGTCGCTTGGCATGTTCCCGACCCCCGACAGCAAGTCCCACCACGCCACGGGCCACGGCGGCGACGAGGACATCGACACGTTCATCAACAGCTACTCCAAGTTCATGGCGCCCGAGGCCGCGTCGCCCATCACGTACCACCACCACTCGAGCCAGTACGCCATGCCGCCGCTGCTTGACAACATCGGCCTCAATGTGTTCGAGAACAACGCGCACGCGCACCACGCAGCGGCCCAGGCCCACGCAGCCGCCATGAATGCGCGCAGTCACATGGGCGGCGCCAACCAGAGCCAGGGCCAGCAGCAGCACCACCAGCAGCGCCGCGAGTACATGCCACCAGCCCACAACGGCGGTCACTTCGAGTCGTCGTACCACCAGCAGCACCCGCAGCAACAGTCGGGCGACGGCCCGCACGACTACACGGCACAGTTCTTCGCCGACAGCAACAACGCCAACATGGCCAAGGGTGACCACAAGGGCAGCCGCGGTCTCAAGAATGCGACCACCAGCAGCAAGGCACCGGTGCCCAAGCCCACGGGCGTCACGGCTGCCTGAGCGACGCATGCGTGAGTGAGTCCGTCAGTGCGTACCTACATAGATAGAGTGACATAGCGATATAAAGTGTCCATTTAGAGAGCGAAAGTACTATAATAACAGTATTACCACAGGCGTTTGTCGCCTGCGATGCAACAGAGAGCGTCTTGTCCATCCACACGTGCTGCTAGTCCTGAGGTGTTCGTTCGCATGTGCATGTTGCTCTCATGGGCGACAACGAGCGACCGGCTCGTCCACTGACTCAGGTCACGTCGTGTGCACTTGGCAATTAGGCTTTGCTGCGAAGACGACGGCGACGGAACGGCGACGGAACGGCGCAGCGGAGGCCCATCGGTGGTCGCACAAGGCACCACCACCGAACGTCCTCAGGCGCAGGTCCACGCGTGCAACAGGACGACACCAACACGCTCGCGGTGCATTCTCATGAGCAGCTCTTAAGTATCGGTTTTTAGAGAGCTAAGTTACCGGTCCCTCTAAAAGCGTTTTATGATTCGGTTTTCAATGGAACAAGCCCACACAAGGCAAGAAGAGCGAGCAAGATGGAGGCGGAGAAGGTGCTGGAGGACGAGGAGGAGGAGGAGAAGGAGCATTTCTTCTCCGATCTTGTGCCCTCGGACCGCGACCGCGAGGGCAACGACGACGAGCTGGATGACGACGACGACGACGACGACGGCTCGGGCGGCCACGGCGGTGAGCCGTTCAACCCGACGGCCGTGCCCGCCGGCAGCAACGCCGTGGCCACAACCGAGCAGGACCGGCGCGCGCAGATCGGCGCGAGTCCGTACCTGGCTCCGTTCACGCCGCTGAGCTCGCCAAACCGGCCCAAGACACCCTCGAGCGTCAGTGTGGCGCAGCGGAGCGCGTCCAAGAAGCCGCAGCTCGTGCCGATGAAGAACGGACCAGGCGCAGCGGGTGCGGCTGGCGCCGGTGGCGCATTTGGCAGCGGCGGCAGTAGCTCCAAGGCACTCAAGGACGACGTGGTGACCCACCTTCCGGCGGAGCTGGTCGAGAGCCTCATGAACACGGTGCAGACGCTCGACAAGCTCATTCTGGGCGTCGAGGACTACAAGGCCGACCAGCTCGGGTTCCTCTACGAGAAGGTCAACAGCTACGTGGAGTTGCTCAAGCAGATGGACGCGGCCAGCGCCAACTACCACGCGTCAATACCGCTGCAAGTGCTAGCGTACGTATTTATGTCTTCCTCTGCGTGGACGCTAATGGTTACACTTGACGAGTAGCCCCTTGCTAACACTGCCTGCTATGCTTATTGCAGGATGGTCGACGGCCAGGAGAACACGAACCCCGAGTTATTTACCAAGTCGCAGCTGGAGAAGTGTTTGGACGAGAGCGAGCGCTCGGCAGGCAAGGTGGATACGCTGCAGCTGCTCAAGGAGGCGCTCGAGAGCGGCGGCGCAGATCTGTAGGATGAGTTGGCTCGAGCGATGCGTGGTGGTCAGGCCCAGCAGGTACAAGGCGACTTGACAAGCGGTATGGATTTCGTATTCGAGGCATGTTGCTGTAGGAACAAAAAACTAATATAAAGTGAGGCAGCTCAGTGAGTGACAAGTCACCAGCGTGCGTGAAAGGTCGTCAGTCTCAGGAAGCCTTGGCATATCACGTTCGCTTGCCTGGACACATAGAGAGACAGATTGTGATGGCACCGCCGCTCAAGATCCTCGTCGTCGGTCCAAAGGAGGCTGGCAAGACCACGGTACTATGGGGGAGATGGCATTCTCTTTCTCTGGTGTCCATTGTGCGTTCTTCTGGGTCTAACTGAGCACATATGGGCAGATCGCAAACTTCCTCAGCGAGCACACTGACCGTCTGGGCGGCCAGGAGCGCTACCAGCCGACTATTGGCGTCAGGTACGCTTTTTTCTCGTTCATTACCCCATAGTGGCGATGGTATTAATAATGTGGAGTTAGGATCCTGGAGCTGGAGAAGGGCAAGACGAACGTCGAGATCTGGGACGTCTCGGGCGACCAAGTGTGCGTAGATCGAGCGCTTTAAACCGGATGCCGCTTACTGAACGCTTACAACGTACTGACACTGCGTGGTTGCTTGGTTAGCTACGAGGCGTGCTGGGCAGCCGTGACCAAGGATTTGAACGGCGTCGTCCTCGTGTTCAACCCCGAGTCGCACATCCACGAGAGCGAAGCCATGCTCTGGTCTGACTGAGCGATATCATGCAGCTATGTATACCACCAACGTGTCAGACTAACACCAACCCACTCTATCTTTCTAGGTATGAATGGTTCATCCAGAACCCGGCTGTGGATCCGTCCCTCTGTCTCGTGTTCGAGCACGCGTCTGGCTCGTCCTCCGCTAACAACAGCAAGAAGCAGCCATCGAGCGCGGGCTCCAAGCTGCGCCTGCCCGGCGGCGTCCGCGTGGCGCAGACGACCTTCGACTCGCCCAACGTGCTCAAGTCCGAGTTCGAGAAGCTCCTGCAGGCTGCGCAGGTTGCGCAGGACGCGGCGGCGAGGCAGCCGCCTCGTGCCCGCAAGTGAGATCGAGAGGTGACTTCAACACAACAAACGTTCAAAATAATTCACATGACGGCACTTAAATGCTCGTGAATTATAAATCTAATTTGAACAATGTGTACAGTGTGACAAGAAATCAGGTTCAGTACCATATGAATATGTATATAGTTATCGACATGATTATAACTATTTGGAGATGGCTACACTTTGAGAATGGAAATGGAATATTTATTCAATGGCTGCATAAGCTTGACTGTCTCGACACTGAATGGAGCAGCGAGAGACGTCTTCCTATGAGTGTGTGAACGGCCGCATGGGCACGGCGACCTTTTGTGAGACCGTGTTGACCACGCCAGCCTCCAGGTTGCGGTGGCCGCGGCGAGTGCGCTTGGAGGCGAAGCGGATGGCGAACACGAGCACGCCCACGACGAGCACGGAGCACGCGATGATGATCGTAAGCGCGAAGGATGAGGATGCCGGCGAGCCCTGCGCCTCGCCTACGTGGGCCACCTCGACGCCGTTCTCCCACGCGACCACCTCCTGCAATTGTGCCGAGCGGATGCGCATCATACCAGCGTCGCGCAGCGTTGAGAGGAAGTCGAGCCCCTCGTCGGTCTCTGTGCTGTTGGTCTTGTACACGACGAGGAACTTCTCAAAGGCCTTGACGCTCGAGCTCATGGTGATGAAGACCGAGACCTCACACGCGCCCCACTGGTAGCGCGCGAGCTGGTCGCTCGTCTCCACGGACCGGATCTCGAACGAGATGTCGTCGTCGAAAATGGCGCCAGTCACATTGTTGGCTGGGCTCGTCCCGTCCACAACCGCCGACCCTGAGGCGCTCTCCGAGTCAAAGTCCGAGGTCTCGTCCTCCTTGACCTTCGAGCCAGAGCCAATAGGCTCCTCTACACTATTAGTGGACAGATCCGGAGATGTCTTGTGCTCGCTGTTGGCCTGGGCTGCCGTGATGTACGTGCGCAGACCTTCGGAGAACGCGCGCGCGACCTCGACGTTGAAGCTGCTGGCCGTGTAGCCTTCGATGTCGATGGTGAGCTGCACGTAGTTCTCGGGCGTGGCGACGCTCAGACAGCGGTCGCTCCCGCCGTCGGCTGTCTGGTCTATGGGGCATTTCTCGCACATCGACTGGCCGCCAGTGCACGAGAAGCCCGGCGCGCACTCGCAGGCGATGCACTGTGTGGAGCCGCCTGTTGAGTAGAAGCCCTCGGCGCACACGGTACACTCAGCCTCAGCGGTTGAAGCTCCTGTTGGGGCCGCACTGCCGCGTGGACAGCTCACATGCTCGCACTGGCCCGCGCCGCCGATCGAGAACGTGCCAGCGCCACACGGAGAGCACTGCTTGTCGATCACGTCGGCGCCGGACGGAGATGCAAAACCCGGAAGACAGGCCGTAGGTCGGCACACCTCCTGGTTCCCGGTTGAGTACAGGCCCGCTTCGCAGATCGCGCACGAGTCTGTTGGGGAGATGGCTCCAGGACTGTTGGACGCCGAGCCTGCGGCGCACTGCGCGGGGAGGCACGGCTGGTCAGCGCCTGGTGAGAAGAAGCCAGCAATGCACTGTGTACAGCTCTCGTTGACACTCGATGCACCCTCGATGGAGCCAAAGCCAGGCTCGCAGTTCGCTGGCTCGCACTGCGCGTCACTGCCACTGCTCCAGGAACCTGCGGGACAGATCGCACACGACTCGTTCACCGTCGAAGCCCCAGGTTCGGACGCGAACCCAGGCACGCACGTGGTCGGACTAATGCATTGCGTCGAGCCGCCGATCGAGTACGAGCCACCTGGACACATTGTGCAGTTCTCCATCTGATGGGACGCGCCCTCTGGAGACGCGAATCCTGGCAGACACACGACGTCTTCGCATTGGTCGGCCCCGCCGGTGCTGAAGCGTCCAGCTGGACAGATCGCACAATCCTCAAGCGCGTGGGACGCGTTTTCAGCTGACGCAAATCCTGCAGTACAATCCGTCGCCGCACATGCAAAGCCAAAGCCTGGGCTGAACGAACCAGCGACACAAACTTCGCAGAACTTGATGGGGTCGCTCGAGCCGGGTGATGCTGACGACCCAGGGCCACAGCCGTCGGGCATGCACTGCGTCTCGTTGCCCAGGCCAAACGTTCCTGATGGACACTCGTCGCATGACTTGGACACATGGACAGCTCCATCCACCTGAGATGCTGTGCCCGCGTGGCAGCTCATGGGCGCGCAGGGCGCGGCACCACCAGTAGAGAAGAGCCCATGGGTACACACCTGACAGTCGATGCTCGGATCCGTGGCACCAAGCTTGGCGCCACTGCCAGCAGGACACTGTGTGGGCTTGCACTGAGCCGAGCCACCGGGACTGAACATGCCCAGAGGGCAGTACTCGCACTCTTCGGAGCTGCCAGTAGCACCACTGGGGGAGAAATAGCCAGGCTCGCAGTTGGTCTCCATACACTGCGAGTTGTTGCCCAGCGAGAAGAAACCTGCCGCACAAACCTCGCAGCTCGCCAGAGCGTCCGACGCATTCTTCCCCGCGGCAAATCCCGGCTCACAAAGCGCCATTTTACACTGCGCGCCACCGCCTTCGCTGTAGTAGCCCAGGGGACACTCGTGGCAGTCACCCTTCTCCAGTGGGTTGCCAGCCTTGTCCGAGGCAAAGCCTGGGCGGCAGCTCGTGAGCTTGCACGGGTAGTTCTCGCCGGGACTGTACTCGCCTGGCGCGCACATGGTACAGTTCGCCGTCGGGTCCGACGCCGCCTCGATCGAGCCATAGCCTTTCTCGCACTTTGCAGGGCGGCACAGTGCGTTCCCATGTGTGTACGAGCCTGCGGGGCACGGTAGACAGCCGGACGCGTCGCGCTCATCGCTCACCTCGGGGGCGAAGAAGCCCGCGGGGCAGCTTGCGGGCATGCAGCGGTTCGAAGCGCCTTCCGAGAAAAGCCCGATCTCACAACCGGTGCAGTCGGTCGCGTTCTTGGCCAAGAAGTTGGCCTCCCAGCCAGGCTCGCACTCGGCTGGTAGGCACTCAGGCCCGCCAGCCTCAGCGAAGAATCCGCGGGCACAGGGCTCACACAGTGAGCTGTTGCCCTTGGATGAGTAGCCGGCGTCGCAGTCCAGACACGAGTCGACGGGGTCCATCGCGCCCTCTAGAGCGTACTGACCCTTGGGGCACTGCACTTCTGCGCACTGGGCCTCACCGCCCAGACCAAACATGCCCGCTGGACACAGTGTGCAGGTCGAGTTCGCATCAGTAGCAGCTTGAGTTGCGGATGCGAATCCAGGAACACAAGTGGCTGGCTCGCACTTGGTCGCATTGCCCAGCCCCCAGTAGCCAGCACCGCAGGGCTCGCAATCTCTCTTGGGTCCACGAGACCCAGCGGGTGCCGCAAACCCGGGCTTGCATGTGGCGTCCTCACAGAGTTCTTGGCCTCCGAGAGAGTACTGACCCTCTGGACACTCCTCACAGTCGTCGGTCGCGGTGGTGGCCCCCGCTGGCGCTGAGAAGCCCTTCTCACAGTGCACAGGGCGGCAGTACGTGGCGCTGCCGGGGCTGAAGAAGCCCTGCTTGCACACCGAGCAGTCATCTGCGGACGTGGCATCCCACATGGGCTCTTCGCCTGGCGCGCACTTCATGGGCAGGCACGAGTCGTGTGTTGCGCTTGGGAACTCGCCACTGGGGCACGGCTCGCAGGCCGCACTGCCGCCCAGCGAGAAATAAGTCGGGTTACAGGCCACGCAGCTCTTGGTCGGGTGTGTGGAGCCCTCACGCGCCATTGAGCCTGGAGGACAGGTGGTGGCCGCACAGAACGCGCCCTTCCCAGGACTGAAGGACCCCATCGAACACAGCACACAGGCCGAGCCGTTATCGTTGGGCTCGTAGCCAGGCTTGCAAGGCGGGAACTCGCAGAGACTCGTGTTGCCTGGCGACGTCATGCCGCGCGGACACTTGGAGCAGAAGTTTACCGGGTCGGATGCATTGTAGTTGGGCTCAAAGCCCACGGGGCACGACGTGGGCAGACACGAGGCTACACCACCGGCCGAGTACCAGCCAATCTCGCAGCCGGTACAGTCCGAAGCGTTTGCGGCAGGCGTGTTGGGTTGCGCACCAGGCGGACACGTCATGAGCTGGCATTGGTCAGCACCGCCGGTGGAGAAGTTGCCGTACTCACACAGCGCGCAGTCGTGCAGAGCCGTGACAGCGCCAAGCGGGGCCGCGTACCCAGCCTCACACTCAGCCAGGGCACACTCGCTGGCGCCCAAGTCGCCACTCTCCACGATCTTGGCGTACTTGCCCACCTCGCAGAGCGTACACTGGAGCGTGCTGTTGCCCGCCGAGACCATCCCTTCCGAGCACGACATGCAGTCTGTCGCGTTGATTGCGCCGAGCTTGGCCATCGTGCCCCGTGGACACGAGAGCGTGGCGCAGGTTGAGACATTCCCGCCCTCCGAGTACGTGCCCAGCTCACAGAGTGAGCAGTCGGATCCGCTGGCGGCGAACTGGTGCGAGTAGTGGCCTGGCTCGCAGGTTTGGACGTCGCAGATGCTCGAGCCGCCGGCTGAGAACGTTCCCAGCGGACAGGCCGAGCAGTCGGTGGCGTTCACCGCTCCTTCATTGGGCGTGTAGCCCACCTCGCACGCCAATGGGTGGCAGTGCGGCGAGCCTTCAGGGGCGAACTTACCCAGCGGACACTTGTGGCATTGGTCGCTCAGCCCAAGCGAGAAATGTGCGGGCGGGCAGGCTACGCACGTCTCATTCGTGCGCGTGACCTGGGTCTGCGTGCTGGCAGTGCCGGGCACACACTCACAGGGCTTGCACATGTCAGGCCCGTCGTTGTCGCTGTAGAAGCCCGGGGCGCAGTCCACGCAGTCGTTCGCGCTCTGCGCGTGGAGACTCGGCATTTCGCCAAGGCCGCACGTCACCGGGTACTCGCAGCTGAGCATCTTGCCGTCCGACCACGTGCCGTAAATGCACTCGTCGCAGCCGGCGCTCGTGTCGTTGTAAAAGTAGCTCGCGTCGCAGTAGAACGCCTCCGAGACGATCTCGATCGTCACGTCCGTGTCCGACGACCCACTGTCGGCCCGCGGCTCATCGTCGTCATCACTGTCGCCTGATGACGACGAGACGGGTTCATTAGCATTATCTTCCGCGACACCGCCAGCTACGGACGAGGCCTTGGTCACCGTCCAGCCGCTGGATGCTGAGTTTGAGCCAGCTGTCGTAGATGGGAATCCCAGCGCTTCATTCGTCGACGAGGCTGATGCAGACGATGCGAAGTCGAAGCTGCTGTCCTCGCTGTTATCGTCACTACCGTCGCTGCTGTCCGTTGTCTGCGCGAATAAGCTGGTTGATACGAGGCAGAGCGACGCCACGAAAAGCGCCGCCGCCTTCATTCGCATTCGCCCCGTGCTGCTGACCATCGCGAACCGTACCAGCTCGCTGCTTTTCCAGGTGAGCGAGTCGCGAAATTCTCAAATGCTCTTGTGTCGTGAGGCGTCGCACTCCACTTGGCACGTGGGGTTTCGCAGCTCTCGGTGGTTTCCATCTCTCTCATGTGTGTTGGTGCTGTGTTTTAATGATAGGGATCCGTTTCAGCGGCCAAGAAGAGGAAGCGGTCATGGCACTCGTGACGTAACGACTCGCGAGTGGAAGAGTCGCCTGCGAAAATGCAAGTGACGCGCTTTTGCGTCGGCAGCAGCAGCAGCAGCAGCATGAGGACTCGCACGGGAAGAGCAGCACGCCTCAGGAGCTACGCAGCCACATTCGTACATGGCTCCATTTGTTTGCTACTTCAATTATGGCGGGAAAACAATGTTTGCAGAAACAAACCTGTGGATGGTTCCAATTGGCTGAAATTAATCCACGCAGTATATTCGTCGAATCAGCTGATTTGACGTTGCAGCAAATCATAGCATTTTCTAGCCAATCACAATTTATCTCTTTATTTTTAGCCAACCAGAGACAGTTTGTTCGTGCAAGATTTGTAGCCCTATACTTTCATAATATACGATTCTAGCACTAATAGATATGCATATTTCTCAAAATTAGCCAGCTCAAACACCAGTCAACCCTGAGAACGCAAGACGAGACCGCTTCATCATCACTTGACGCACGAGCCCCTCGTCTCTCCAGTCTCTCTCTCTCTCTCTCTACCAGCCTCACGATGGCTCAGGAGCTGGCGACGGCCTTCCACGCGACGCCCATGCGCAGCGAGCTCAGCAATATCTGGAACGAGGCGCTGCGCGACGACGACGACGACGACGAGATGGACCACACGGACAGCAGCGGCCACCATGAGCACAGGGACTCTGCAGCGTCACCCACGTCATCATCCGCATCGAGCGCGTCGTCACCTGTCCTCCCCTCTCAGACGCAGCAGCACTTGTTCATGATGAACCAGCAGGCGCTCCTGGCGGCATCCTCGGCCATGCTCAATAACCCGGCAACGGCGGCGTTCTACTACCCTATGAACGCCCACATGAACGACTTTGGCGCGTTCCTAGCAAGCTCAGCAGCGGCGGCGGCGACACAACATCAGCCTGTAGCTGCAGGCCTGCTCGCATCCGGCAACACAGCGCTGACGAATCAACCGACAGCCCCGCTCGGCGCATCGTTCCTGGATGACCTGCTCAGCTCCACGGACGATATAGACTTCCGCGTGCGAGGCGGGGCGTCGACCAATAGCAACAGCAATACAAGCAACAGTGCCTCGAACTTCATGCTGCCGCAGTCGCATTCGCTCCCGCCGAGTATCCAGCAGCAGCTGATGCAATCACTCCAGATGCAGCGCCAATCATCGACTTCACCAGGCGCGGGTTCTATGAACGACTCGTCATTTCTTGGACTCGACGGAGCGACAACAGACGGCGATGGCAGCAGCGACCGCAATGCTGGCATCGCGACGCGCTTGCTGCAGCTGGAGAACAACTATGAGCGCAAGAAGAAGCGCGCGAAGATCAACCGCAAGGACCTCAACGCGCGCTTCCAGGACCTCATGGACATTCTCAACCTCAAGGAGGACCGCAAGCTCAACCGCGCCAAGATTCTCGAGAAGACCATCGAGTATATTGAGAAGCTCGAAGACGAACTGCACGCGATCCGCACGCAGGCTGATGCGAAGAAAGCCACGAATCCGCCACCTACGGTTGTAAACCAGAGCCAGAGCCAAAGCCAGCAACAGACCACTATGCAGATGATGCTCCAGAACCCAGCGGCCAGTCACGCGATGACCAGTGGCGGCTCGCTCATGGCGTTCGACCCAACGACAGCCCACGCGTGGACTGCTGCGGCTGCTGGCGCGTCCAACATGCCCATGACGCCGATGATGTGGCTCCCGTGCTCCATGGTGGCACCGCCCAACAGCGCTTTGCTGCGAGGAGCTCCTCCGAGTCGTCCTGGACGTACCACCGAGAAGAAGAATGCTGCCCGTGCACACAAGGCTACGCTGGTCGCTGACTCTGAAACAGTGCCTGCTGTCACAATTATCCCGACTGCTGCAACCTCTGCTGATGGTGTCAAACGAAGTCTGAAGCGTGCACGAGACACCAGCGCAGGTGACGCCCTAGTTTCAACAACGGTACAAGGACAACCAGCGGCAGCTGGTAATGCGGACTCAGCGTTCGTGTGGAGCGCGCAGGAGATCCCGACCTTCCTGGCATTCTGCGACGCATGGACGCTCGTGAAGCTCATGCAAACGTCCCAGGAACTCGGATCTCTGGCTCGCCTGAACCAGCTCTGGGTCGAACTTTGTCGCCGGCGGTGGCGCCTTGCAAATGGCAGTCAACTCCAGCTTACGAACGCGCGCGAGCAGGTGAGTGAACTTTGTTTTCGATGGCTTGTTTTGTATGAAAACTGACCTGGTGATTGTGTGTGCCTTGAAAGTGGGCGCGCTGGGATCGCGACCTGTACATGCCAGCCTGTGGATCGATCAGCGTACGTGCCAAGAATTGCTATGTGCCACTATGGGGGCTAACATTGTGCCTGTATTTTACAACGCTGTTGATTCGCTGTAGTCGAGTGGTATTCAATTCGCGGCTGGTCGCGCCAGTGGTGTGCACGCATGGGGGCTTCTTGCACGTCGGTCGAATGGACGGACGACGCGGACCGTGCTGCTCGGCGGCCGGGCGACAGTGATGCAGGTCGTGGAGCTCTACGTAGTGCTGCAGAACACGAGTCAGGCGAAAGTGCGACTAACGGACCAGATCTCCATGAGCTCTGTTGCGTCCAGTAGTTCCATCAGCAGTAGCCACACTTTCCTGCCATTCACGTCCGGATCGGGCGCGCACCTGACGCCACACGTGGTCGCGTTCAACGATGAGGTCTGCGCGACGAAAGATCTCAAGAGCATCGTGCTCAACCACGGGGACGTGTGCGTACTCGACGTCTTCCTCCAGAGCCCTGGACTCGATCTCGAGCAGGAGTTCTTGCAAAGGTACGCTGAGCATATGTATGAAGACTGCAGTAGCCCTGTAACCAACCCAGTGAGTGTATTTCTAACAATGTTGTCTGGGCTTTTGTAGGGCTGGTTGGCTCAACGTTCAGTGCATATTGGAGGATGCGGAGAGCAGTGTTGAGCGCAACGTGGACGTCCGCGCACACTGCGTCGACGAGCAGCAGAAGCGGCTGCTCATCGACACGCACTACAGCTCGCTCGACGTCATTCCATGAGCACCTTGGTGCATTTCTGTCTAGTGCTGCAATTTCGTAGATATATGTGTCTAGAGCAGTGATTTGAAGAGTGAGCATGCCGCTTTCGGTAATAATTTCAATACCGAACGGCTCGCACCTGCTAATACCGGTATTCAACGGCTCGCACCTGCCAAACTTGTCGCACATGACCCCACTTCAAGCTGATGAGTCTTCTGCCATTCTCCCAGCAGATCCGAAAGAGAAGCGAAGCGAGAAGATCACCAGAGCCCTCCCCCTCCAACACCAAGAAGAAGATGAAGCTACTGAGCACTGGAACGCTGGCCGCTGCCGCCGTGATGCTCATGGCGTCGCCTCTCGCGAGCGCACTGACCACGGACGTCGTGGGGCTCTCGGCCTCGGAGCGCCTCTCGTGGGACTCGTTCGTCGAGTACGCAATCGAGTACGAGAAGGAGTACCGCAGCCTCGAGAACAACCACGCGCTCGTGCAGCGCCGCTTCGAGGTACGCGTGCTTGTTGATCGCATGTGCGTGTGTGTGTGGTGTCTTGTTGATGGCATTGACTGCTCACCATGCGTTGCTCTGGTGTGATATTCGTTTCTTGCAGGCCTTCTCGGACAACCTGGACCGCATCAAGGCGCACAACGACATGTACGCCCGCGGCGAGTACAGCTTTGAGCTCGGCGTGAACCGTACGTGACCATCTGCACATTAGTTCTATGCAAGCTGTCATGCGGACGCTGACTGTGGTGGCGTGTGGCTCTCTCTTCTCGTGAAGATCTCGCGGACCTGACGAACGACGAGTACAAGCAGATGCTCGGCTACAAGCGAAGTAAGAAAGCGCGCAAGGCGCTGTCAACATTCAAGGCCCCAGCCGACAAGGAGAGCGTGCCGGTGGCGTGGGACTGGCGCGAGCACGAAGTGGTGACGCCCGTGAAGAACCAGGGTCAGTGCGGCTCGTGCTGGGCCTTCTCAGCCGTGGCGTCGCTTGAGTCGGTCTACGCAATCAGCACGGGCAAGCTTGAGTCATTTTCGGAGCAGGAGCTCGTGGACTGCGTGCGCGGCGGCACCTACACGTGCAATTACGGCGGCGAGATGCACGACGCATTTGAAGAGATCGCCACGAACCATGGCGGCAAGATCCAATTGGAGGCCGACTACGCTTACACGGCCGAGTCCAAGGGCCTGTGCAAGGCCGACGACTCCAAGGCTATCGGCCATTTCACGGGCTATGCGAACGTGACGCAGGGCGACGAGGCCGCGCTCATGGCGGCCGTGGCCACCAAGGGTGTGCAGTCCGTGGCCATCGACGCGTCAAGCTTCACGTTCCAGCTCTACCGCCACGGCGTGTACAGCTGGCCGCTGTGCGCGAATGGGCCGGACCAGCTTGACCACGGCGTGGCGGCCGCCGGCTACGGCAACTACAAGGGCAAGGACTTCTGGCTCGTCAAGAACTCGTGGGGCGAGTCCTGGGGCATGAAGGGTTACATCATGATGAGCCGTAACAAGAAGAACCAGTGCGGCATCGCCACGGACGCGTCGTACCCGATCATGGCCAAGGAGGTCGGCCGCACCTCGGAGTTCGAGCGCGCGTAACCAGTTCTTGAGCTGAAGGCTGAGCGTCCCTATGATGTGCGTGCATTAATTCGAGCTTTTGTATTGACAAACCTGCTTATGTGCCTGTACATGACAACTTCGTAATACACACAACACTTGCAAATTGGTTTTCATCAGCTCATGATTTCGTTAGCAGCTGATGAGCGATATACATACAAGGGTCGCCAATTAAACATATCTACTCACTCACACACCTCAGGCGAACGATGACGCGCGCTTCCTCGTCTCGCCCACGGGCGTCTGCTCCTGCAAGAGCGCGCTCTGCAGCAGCACGCGCTTGTAGTCGTGCGGCATCACGCGCATGAACTTGCCTTTGGAGTGCGCGTCCCACTCGGCCAGCACCTTCTTGCCCTTGAACGAGTCCGTGCGCGCCACGTGCTTCTCCAGCAGTTGCTTGAGCTCCTGGATCTCGACGTCCGACGCCTCCTCCTGCAGCGGCGTGACGCCGACCATGCCCATGTTGCACTTCTCGAAGAAGCTGCCGTCCTCGTCGTAGATGTACGCGATGCCGCCAGACATACCAGCGGCGAAGTTGCGGCCGGTCTTTCCGAGGATCACCACGCGACCGCCAGTCATGTACTCGCAGCCGTGGTCACCGACGCCCTCGACCACAGCACTCACGCCAGAGTTGCGCACACAGAAACGCTCGCCAGCCTTGCCAGCGAAGAACGCCTGTCCGCTCGTGGCGCCGTACAGCACAGCGTTGCCGATGATCACGTTGTCTTCGTGCGCACGCTCGGAGAAATCTGGGCTCGGGTACACAGCGACCTCGCCGCCCGATAGCGCCTTGCCGACGTAGTCGTTAGAGTCGCCCTCCAGGTCGAGACGGATGCCCTTGGCGAGACCGAATGCCAGACTCTGGCCGCCGTGGCCCTTGAGCTTCAAGTGAATAGTCTCAGCTGGGAGGCCATCCGCTCCGTAGCGCTTGCAGACCTCGTGGGACAGAGTGGCACCGAGGGTGCGGTTCAAGTTCGTGATTGTACCCTCAATCACCACTGGCTTGAGGGACTCGAGCGACTGCTTGGCCTGCTCGATGAACTTCATGTCGAGCGACTCGTGGACAGTGTGCTCCTGCTCCTGCTCCTTCTTCACACCCGCCTTCTCGTTCAGCGTGCTCGCGTTGATGAGCAGTGGGGACAGGTCCAGCTTGGCGCTCTTGTAGTGCAAAGCGTCTGGGTTCACCTTGAGCAAGTCGGCACGGCCAATCAAGTCGTCGATCTTGCGGAAGCCAAGCTTGCGCATGTAGTCCTGCACCTCCTCCGCGAGCAAGAACATGAAGTTCATCACGTGCTCCGGCTGGCCCTGGAACTTCTTGCGCAGCTCTTCGTCTTGGGTCGCAATGCCGACTGGGCACGTGTTCAAGTGACACTTGCGCATCATAATGCAGCCGAGCGCGATCAGCGGGCCAGTCGCAAAGCCAAACTCTTCCGCACCGAGTAGCGCCGCGATCATCACATCGCGACCTGTCTTCAGCTGGCCATCCGTTTGAAGGCGGACGCGGGATCGCAGGTCGTTCAGCACGAGGGTCTGCTGAGTCTCAGCAAGACCGAGCTCCCAGGGAAGACCGCCGTTCTTGACGCCAGTCCAGGACGAAGCACCAGTGCCGCCATCGTGACCCGATATCGTGATGTGGTCCGACTTTGCCTTCGCGACACCAGTTGCCACGACACCGACGCCAACTTCGGACACAAGCTTCACCGAGATTTCAGCCGTTGGGTTCGAGTGCTTCAGGTCGTGAATCAGTTGAGCGAGGTCTTCGATCGAGTAAATATCGTGGTGCGGCGGTGGGGAAATCAATCCCACACCTGGAGTCGTGTGACGCATTGACCCGATGTACTCGCTCACTTTGTGGCCAGGAAGCTCGCCACCTTCGCCAGGCTTGGCACCCTGCGCCATCTTGATCTGAAGCTGGTCGGCGTTCGTCAAGTAGTTCATGGTCACGCCAAATCGCCCCGAAGCGATCTGCTTAATCGCAGATCTCTTAGGGTTCGCTGGACCGCCAGGAGTGGTGAATCGTCGAGCGTCTTCGCCACCTTCGCCGGTGTTGCTTCGTCCTCCGATGGAGTTCATCGCCACAGCAAGCGCTTCGTGGGTCTCTTGCGAGATACTGCCCAGACTCATGGCGCCAGTGTTGAATCGCTTCACGATCTCTGTGATGCTCTCCATCTCTTCCAGCTTCGGCATGTCTTCTTCCTTGATGAACTTGAAGTCGAGCAGACCCCGAAGGTTAACGCGCTTGCAGAGCTCGTTGGTTTCTTCAACGTAAGTCGCGTAGGCTTCGCGGGAGTTCTCACGCGCGGCGCGCTGCAGCGCAACGATGTTCTTTGGCGAGTTGTAATGCACCTCTGAGTCGTTACGGAAGTGGTAGCTGCCCGGGTTTCTGATCAATGGAGGAATATCCGAGTGCGAAGGGTAGCCCGCTTCGTGGAATCGAGAGATGTCCGTGTAGAGAGCCTCGAAATCCGTGCCTTGGATGCGGGAGGTGGTGCCTTCGAAACACTGGCTGATGATGTCATCGCCGAGACCGACCGCTTCGAAGACCTGCGCGCCCTTGTACGATTGCAACGTCGAGATACCCATCTTCGACATCACCTTTAAGATTCCCTTGCCGACCGCAGACTTGTACTTCTCGAACACCTCTTCGTTCTTCATGTCCTTCTTCGAGTGAGCGCGAAGTAGACCTTCTTCGTTCATATTCTTCAGCGCGTTTTCAGCCATGTACGGGTTGATCGCATCCGCACCAAAGCCCAGCAGAGTGCAGAAATCGTGAACCTCCTTGGCGTCACCACACTCCGTGAAGATCGCAACGCTCGTTCGCTGCTGCGTTCTCAGCAAGTGCTGGTGGACGGCGCCAACCGCGAGAAGAGACGGCACGGGGTATCGTCCGACACCAGCGAGCTTGTCGGAAAGGACAATGATCGGTGTGTGTCCACTGCTAATAGCATCCGTCGCGTCTTCGCAGAGTCGGTAAAGCGCATCAATGAGACCGCGCGGACCGCTCTTCGCAGGGAACGTCGCGTCAAGCACGCGTGGCGTCCACTCCGGGTTGGTGTTAAGCTTCAGTGCTTCCATTTCGCGACTCGAAAGCACCGGGTGCTCAACGAGCAGTCTCTTCGCGTGCTCCGCAGTAGCGTCCAGGATGTTGCCTTCTGGCCCGACGGGGCAAACAAGACTCATGACGAGCTCTTCACGAATCGGATCGATCGGAGGGTTTGTCACTTGTGCGAAGAGCTGCTTAAAGTACTCGAACGGGAGCTTCGGCTGCTGGGAAAGCACCGCAAGAGGGGCGTCATTGCCCATGCTTCCAAGCGCTTCCTTGCCAGTGATACCCATCGGCATCATCAGAAGATCCATCGCCTCCGTCGTGTAGCCAAACATGTTGAGTCTGCGGTTGATCTCCGTGTAGTTTGCTCGTCGCTTGGGCTTCTGAGCGATCGCATTTGACGATTCCATCGTCAGCTCCGAGAGCGACACGAGGTTTTCGTCAAGCCATTTCTTGAACGGGCGGCTCTCAGCAACGTTGCGCTTCACCTCCTCATCAGCGACGATCATTCCGCGGTCAAAGTCGACCAAGAACATCTTGCCTGGCTCCAATCGGCGCTTGAGCTTGATGTCCTTCTCGTCCAGGTGCTCCAGCACACCAATCTCGCTAGAAAGCAGGACGTGGTCGTCTTTCGTCACGTAGTAGCGACTCGGGCGCAATCCGTTGCGATCGAGTGTGGCGCCGAAGTACTTCCCGTCCGTGAACGCCATCATCGCCGGGCCGTCCCACGGCTCCATCAGGCACGATTGGTACTTGTACATGTCCTTCTTTTGCTGGTCGATGAGTGGATCGTTCTGCCAGGCTTCTGGGATCATCATCATCATGGCTTCAGGCAGCGAGCGGTTGCACGAACTCGCCTTGGTGATCATCTCGAGCACAGCGTCAAAGTTGCCCGAGTCCGACTTCGTGTCGGAGCACACTGGCAGAAGATCAGTCGTGCGGTTACCGAAGTACGAGCTGTGCAGCTTGCCACCACGCGCAAACATCCAGTTCTTGTTCCCACGGAGCGTGTTGATCTCGCCATTGTGGCACATGATGCGGTTCGGCTGCGCACGATCCCAGGACGGAAACGTGTTCGTGGAGAAGCGCGAGTGGACCAGCGCCACGTACGATGAGAAGTCGTTGGCAGCGAGATCGTCGTAGTACTCATAGAGCTGCTCAGGGGTGAGCTGGCCCTTGTACGTGATCGTTCGGTTGCTCAGCGAGCAGACATAGAAGTCCGAGAACTTCTTCTCGTTCACGGCGGTGACAAGCGAGCGCAAACGCAGCAGTTCCTTTTCGAAGTTGTCGCTCGAGAGGTTCGGGTTCTCGTTCAGAATCATCACTTGCTCCACATGCGGCTCGGAGGCCAGCGAGGTCGCGCCAAGCATGTTCGAAGTCGTCGGCACGGCTCTCCACCCAAGAACCTTAAGTCCCATGGTCTCAGCGATGTCGTCAAAAGTCTTCTTGCACAGCGGGATGGATTCCGCAGCGCTCTTGTTGAAGAAGACGTTGCCGACAGCGTACGTCTCGCTGCCCAACGCCGAGACGCGAGCGGTCGCCGCCGCGCCAAACTGGCCCTCCCGGACAACGCGCTGCATGAACTCGTGTGGGATGCCGAGCAACATTCCGGCACCGTCTCCGGAGGCCGGGTCACAGCCACAGCCACCACGGTGTGACATCCGCACAAGCATCTCGTTGGCCTGGACGACGACGCGTCGCGACGGCTGCTTCTTGAGCTGCGCGATCATGCCGACGCCGCAGTTATCGCGCTCCGTGTTCTGGCGGTAGAGCCCTTTCTGCTCAAAGATCGCGCGCTTGTCGGCACCGGGGCCCGGAATCGTGCGGAACGAGCGCGTGAGCATGCCCGCGAGGCCGTTCGCCTGGCCGGAGAGCGGCAGCGGCGACGAGGAGGACGCCGACGAGGACGAGGTCACGAGCGCCGGCTGGCGGCGCTGCAGCAGGATGCGGCCGCTCGCCGCATGCTGGTGCGCAGTAGCGGCCGAGGCGGCGCGGCGCGTGCTGGTGCTGCGGTGGATGCGGAACATCCCGGATTCGGAAGTGAGCCGCTCGCACAACCCCGCGGAATCCAAAGAATCCAAACAACGGAGCGACCATCACTCCGGCCGATGGCCAAACAACCGGAGTGATGGTCATGCAATTCAGTTTTCCAAGCACCAAAAAATGCCGCGAGTCAAAAATGAATCGGCTTGAATGGAGAGTTTGTATGTTTTCTGAATTGTAGGGTGAGAAGGGGATAGGGGACTGCATATGTGAAATTCTGAAGTGAAAAAGAATAGTGTTGCAGAGGTGATGATGGGCACATTGCGCATCCCGATGCGCATTTAAAAAGAGCAACGCACCAGCACGACCTGCCTAATGATGGCCTGGAAATGCAGAGCAACCAATGCGCTATTAGAATACACTGCAAGACAGTCGTGAGAAGCGAAATGTAGTGGGCCAGCACCACGTTCGTTCATGTCAATAGCTTCACTGCAATGTTCACGTTCCAAAGCTGAAGTTTGTGTGACAGAAGGGGACGGAATGAGCTCTTCCAAACAGACAGTGCATCAGTTTTGAAAGGGATCGCGTTTGCGCAATGGGAGGGAGGATATTTTATCAAAAGTAGGTGTAAAATCGACCAAACACGAGTAACATAAGTAGATATGTTATCTGTTTTTGAGCAGATATTGAATATATCACCGTGTTTTAGCATTGACTCGACCGGTGTTTGCAAAAACCTGACGGGAAGCTCACCACCAGACGGACAGCTGCTGTTCGCTGGTGCTGCATGCGCATCAGGTGCGTGTTTCCAATGCGCGGATCCATCCACTGCGCTGGCATCCTATCGCTCTGATGCTTGGTTGTGCCCCTTTTGCCATGAGCAGTGAATGCCCGAGCTCTCTGCAGAAGGCGACCTGAAGGCCCTGGATCGACCAGCTCGTGTTCGCGTGTGCTCTCTTGGACCCACTTGACACATTCCGCAATTGATGCTGCTTTGGTCCCCAGTGTTGCGTCTGTTGGGATTCTTCAGTGCGACGCTTGCTGCTGCCTCCTATGGCGCTCGGAATGGTCGCCAGCGACCTTTTGGGGCGAGATCCACAAGCCTCTTCAGTGGATCAAAAGCCACTCCGCCATTGGCAGCACTCCGCACGAGCACATCAAGCAAGCCGAACGACTCGCGCTCTTGCACACAACAGCGCGCCAAACAGCAGCGAAGACGATGCAGTTCCAGCCGCCCAGTGCCGGCTACCAGCACGACGAAGAGGCGCCGATGATGACGCCCACGCCCGCTGCTGAGGGCGTCGACCCGCACGGCATCGTCGTGGGCAAGTGGAAAATGGGCATCTTCAGCTGCTGCGCGATCTGCATCCCCAACGGTACCGTATCCACATAGAATCTCTGGCGCCTTGCTAGCAAAAAATCAGTGACCTGACAATACTGCTGGTGTTTAATAATGCCACCAACAGCGTGCATGTCCTTGTTGTGCCCGGGAGTGTCGCTCGCGCAGATCTGCGCGCGACTGGGGCTCGTACAGTTCTACATGGTCATCGCGGCCTGGCTAGTGCTCTGGCTGCTCGCGATCATCAGCGCTGCGACCAGAAACGGCGTGGCCGTGACGCTGTGCGTGATCGCGGCCGTGCTGATGGCGCTCTTCGTGACGCGCATTCGCTGGCGCATCCGCTACCTCTTCTCGATCCCCGGGTCCGTTGTGGAAGACCTGCTCTTCTCGTTCATCTGCGGCTGGTGCGCCATCGCGCAGATGGCCACGCACGTCGAGTCCTTCGACGCCGGCTCGTGCGCATTCCTGCCGCGCACGACGCTTAAGGGCTACACCTTCGGCTGAGTACGTGTATATCAGTAGGAATGGCCACTGCGAGCTCACTCTTCTGCAGCCTCGACTCAATACATTATCACACGTTTCATACAAGTTTGGTTAGCCAAGCAAGCATGATTTAAATATTTATGATGGACCACACATGAAGGACAGACTCGGCTGTGGACAACTATCCGCTGGTCTCTAACAAACTCAACAAGTGCTGCCGCATTCAACAGCCAACGGTACCACAGAGCTCTTCAGCTGACAGCCTACCATCACTTAGTTGGGGGCTTTGTTCTCTGGATCCGTGAACAGGAAGTGCTCAAACGACTGGAGGATGGAGGACGTCTTCTGCAGCTTGGGTCGAGCACCACCAGTGGGTTTCTTGAATCGCCGCTTGTCCACAGGCTGCGGCTGCTGCTTGAACGGGTAGGTGCTGGCGGTGGCTGGGGCGCTCTTAGGCATTGAGCTACACGCTTGACCAACTGCTGCAGGCTTCGACGGCAGCAGCCAGTTGGCTAGCTTGTCTGTAAACGACACGGGAGTCGGTTCATTTACAAACACGCGTTGTCTCTTTGCGCGCGGCATCTCCATTGGAACGTCACCTGATGGTGAGGAGGATGGCGATGTGAGCTCTCGCTTGCGGGCTGGTGGCTGCAGTGGGAACGTCGCGACGGCGTTGAAACGACTGGAGCTGGCGCGCTGCATGTTGTTTTGAAGGACGACTTCTTTCCCAATATGAGGGTTTCGGGGGATCTGCGGGATTGCAAAGCACAAAAAATGAGACTAACCGTTTAAAATGATTTGCTATAGCGAATATAGTACGTACATAGCGCTCGCTGGCAGAGAATGGCGGCACGGAGAACTGACGCTGGCGCGCGACAAAGTTGTAGAGCTCTCGGAGCTGATTCTGGAGCAACTCAATGTCCAGCTCGATGGCAGAAATCTGCACAGCACGCAGCACAAGAAGAAAGCAACAGCCAAGATGGTTTGGTTTTCAGGCAAACCGATAGGAAATCAGCTAAGAGACTCACTCTCGAGCGGCTGAACCGACAGCTGAGCAGCAATTCGCTCGCAGAGACCTGGTTGTCATTTGTCAGCACGTGCCATTTCTCCAGGAGACGCTGATCTTGTAGGAGGGAGAGTGGCATATGGAGAGAGCCCACGAGCAGATCACTTCCAATCTGAGTGCAGTAAATAAAGATGACGTCAGATACGAGCCCAAAAAGTTTAGTCAGATATGATTCAGTCGACCTGCAACGTACTCGCTCTTCTTGCATGACCTCGACCATCAAGAAGGCTCCGACGTGTGCGACAGACTGGAAGACGAGTGATTCCTGCCAGCTACGCATTGCCAACAACAACACACAAGCGGGTCAAATTTCAATCAGAGGCCATGCACCACAGCATTAAATCCATGCATTCATACAAGGGGGTGTACTGGATGCTTTGCTTCGCAGTGCACTGCACCTCTCCGTCCTGCGCAACCTCGCGCGGCTCCAACCACGCGCGCACGTACGTCATATTGCCTATTCGTACCACCACAATCAGTGAGTACATCATAGAACACAATAAAGAGCTGTGTGATTCGACAGCCATACCTGCCAAGAAGCCCGACTTGTAGAGCATGTTCCTGCCGCCGCCGACCTTCACCTCGAGCATCGCGACGCTTCGCCCCGTCACGATGTCTTCGTCGACGCCCGAGTTGGCGTTGTATCGTTGTCGCGTCTGCAGTGCGTGCAGCTCCGTGCACTTTGAATCCAGATTCTGCTGCAGGCGCGCGATGCGCCCTTCGACGTTCTCCACGACGCTCATGGCTGAACAGACGAGTCGCTAGCGTTTGGAAGGTGGGAAATGCTCGCTTCTGCTCTCGATACGCAGCAGCGAATGTGAAGCCCGACGTGCGGATGTAGCAGCCAAGTAGATGTCCGCTTCACGACGTCGCGCTGACGAGGAGGAGCTCCAGGTGCTGCTGTGGACTGCCGCCTTTATTCTTTCGACTGCGCGAGCTGCTTGATCGCTGCTCCAGGTGAACTTAAGCTGCGATGCGTGAAATGAAGTGGCTACGACGCCTGTCACGAGATGCAGCGGTCGTTCGCAGGGAGTCACTTGGCGCTAGACAGCGCCTGCTTCACGTCAATGGGGATCGGACCTTTTCGTTCTGAACGGCAATTGCATTCGTGCTGGACTTTCCGCTCCAAGTTTAGAGATTTTCTATTGGCCATAAAGCAGATTTTGACTAAAGCGAAATCTATTTGCTGAAAACCAGTAAGAGATACATTTCCACTGGCTAAAATAAATGTAGAAATTACTATTGGCTGAAATTGAGCGCTGCTGCAAAAACAAGAGGGCCAAAAGAGGGTCTTGTATTGAGAGCAAAGACGTTGGGCGATGAATGCGCCCCCGCATTCGTGAACCACTCGTACAGTCAAGAAGCGCCGTCACCATGCCAGCCGGAGAACTCAAGACCACGCCGCTGGACCCTCGCTTCCCGAACCAGAACCAGGCTCAGCACTGCTGGTGCGTCCACTACTCGTCTCGATGCGTTGGTGGCGTTAATAGCGCTGTTGTGTTTTTTTTCTTCCACAGGTGACTGACGTTTGTTGTTTCTCGATGTGTGTGTGTGTGTGAATACAGGACTCGCTACAATGAGTTTGTCCTGTGCCTGAAGAACACGGACGGCGACGAGGACGCGTGCAAGAAGTACTACCAGTTCGCCGCCTCGATTTGCCCGAGCTCCTGGGTGCGTCTGCTTGTCTAAGAAGTTGTGTGTGCGATAGAAATGCGTCGCATTGGTATCGTACAGCTCACTAACTCGGTGTGCTTTATGTACGTGATAATGACAGACGGAGCGCTGGGAAACCGAGCGTGAGGAGGGAACGTTCGCTGGTGTGCAGTTCCCAAAGAACTAAGCGACAGCAGCGGATGTCGATTGGCCAGAGAGCACAGAGAGTGCGGAGGGGAACGAGCGAGACTCCGCGTGTTGAAGCCTCGATGAGCGAGGGAGGGCGGTGACTCGGTTAGCTCTCGTGGCTGCTCGTGAACACGCCATCTCCTTCTCTTCAGCAGTAAATATACGTGTCCACTCCTCGCCTTCCTTCACCTCTTGGTCCTTCACGACGCCAGCGACTCGTCAAGAAAGCAGCAGCACGTACACGTATTAAAAAAACACACAAGCAAAAACAAAATAAACACAGCTACCTCTTACTCAAATAATGAAGACCTTACGGTGTATTCAAGTGCTTAATGGCTCGTTCTCGTACTCGTACTGCGTCGCGTGGGCATGCATGCAGCTGAGCTCTCCTTCATCCAGTCGTTTGCCATTTTCCAACTCGTAATTCACCCACACGAACCAATTTCGATCCATTTCGCAACCGGGAACGGTACATCCACCTCACACCCACCCGCCGCCCGACGCCCGCCAGCGTCGCCGCCTACCAGCCACGATTCGTCTCCTCACTGCACTATCGCGCGTGTCCCACCCACTGCGTCGCCATTGGCGTGCTTCGCTCGTATTTCCCGCCCCCATCACCAGTAGCAGACCCATGAGCTCCTCGCCGTCCAAGAAGAAGCTCAAGACGCACGATGAGCACACGCCACAGCAGCCGATGTTCCAAAATATGCCCAGTGCACTGTCCCTCGAGATCGTCGGGCGCCACCACCGCGCGCGCGCGAGCGTGCTCACACTGCCCCACGGCCCTGTGCGCACGCCTGTGTTCATGCCCGTGGGCACGCAGGGCGCGATCAAGGGGCTCACGACCGAGCAGATGGCGGGCGAGCCCATTGACTGCGAGATTTTGCTCGCCAATACGTACCACTTGGCGCTGCGACCGGGCACGGAGTTGCTCGCGGAGCTCGGCGGGCTCCACGAGTTCATGCAGTGGCCCAGGAACATGCTCACGGACTCGGGTGGCTTCCAGATGGTGAGTCTCTCGACGCTCTGCGAGATCACCGAGGAGGGCGTGACGTTCGAGTCCTTCGTGGACGGCAGCAAGATGCTGCTCACGCCCGAGATGTCCATCCAGCACCAGAACCGCATTGGCGCAGACATCATCATGGCGCTCGACGACGTGGTCTCGAGCCTCACGGACGACGATGCGCGCTTCCAAGAGGCCACACAGCGCACAATCCGCTGGATCGACCGGTGCATGGCCGCCCACGCGCACCCCGAACGCCAGAACCTCTTTGGCATCGTGCAGGGCGGCCTCGACGTCTCTGAGGGCGGGCTGCGCGACCAGTGTCTCGATGCATTCATCGCGCGCGACCTGCCAGGCTACGCGATCGGCGGCCTTGCTGGCGGTGAATCCAAGGAGGCGTTCTGGAAAGTGGTGGCCAAGTGCGCCAAGCGGCTACCGGAAGACAAACCGCGGTACCTCATGGGCGTCGGGTATCCGCTGGACCTTGTCGTGTGCTCGGCACTGGGCGTCGACATGTTCGACTGCGTGTACCCGACGCGCACGGCGCGCTTCGGCACGGCGATTGTGGCCTCGGGCCTGCTCAGGCTCAAGGCCGCGCAGTTCGAAGACGACGCCCAGCCGCTCGACGCCACGTGCGAGTGCTTCGTGTGCAAAAATTATACGCGCGCGTTCCTGCGGCTCATGCTCAAGAAGGAGGAGAGCGGCATCGGTGCCCAGCTGCTTACGTACCACAATGTCACGTACATGCTGACGCTCATGCGGCGTCTGCGCCAAGCGATTATCGACGGCAACTTCGAAGAGTTCGTACAGCAGTTCATGCTGCAGCAGTTCTCTGATCGAGTGTACCCGCAGTGGGCTGTCGACGCGCTCACCGAGGCGCAGATCGAGCTGCTGCATTAGCTACCCATAGAGAAAACAACTTTCCATACAAAACCAATTTCCCCACACTTTGGCAGGCGCCATTGGAGATACAGAATTCAATTCATTCACGCTATTCAAGTGATACAAGGAAGTACGTACAATATGAGCTCAGGCTTCTTCCCTCTCGACATGGGCTGCTGGTTTACCCCACGAACCTAATTTACACAGACGGGAGGTGAGGACTTGCTGGTCTCGATTAGAACCGGTGCGCGTGGCTGGTGTTCAGGTCGGTATTCATGGCCGAAAGCTGCATTTGCTGGTGTTGTTGCTGGAGCGCGTGCTGGTTGCTCATGGGGTGAGGCTGCTGCTGTTGTTGCTGCATGATACTGTAGGGAGTTACGTGCTGTTGCTGCTGTTGTTGTTGCTGCTGCTGAAGGTAGTGCTGGTCCCATGTCGTGGAGATCACGGGTGCTTGCGGTTCGGAGGGCTGCGTTGAAGCCAGCTGATCGTCCAACGCAGCGCTCTCCAGCAGTACATCCAGGTAGTAGTTTTGCTGCTGCTCCTGCTGTTGCTGCTGTTGTTGTTGCTGCTGGTGTGCGAGGAAGTTTGCGTGTTGCTGCTGCTGTAACTGTTGCAGCTGTTGTTGTTGTTGCTGCTGGTTGTGCATCTTGAGTGCGTGATTGGACAGCTGCGCCGAGTTGGTCGCGTAGTCCATGATCGGCATGGTGTCAAACGACGACGGATTCGCATTGTTGCTGTGGCTCGGATCGGCGTACTTGAACGGGTTCATCATCATCATGTTGGGCTCCTTAAGTTGCTGGTGCTGGTGGTAGCTGTTCACAGGTGGTGGTGGCTGCTGGACCGCCCAGGACACTGTCGCGTGCTGCAGGGGGCCCGAGAGATCGCTCATATCCATCGCGTTGTCGTTCTTCATCGACGTAAGCTGGAATGGTACTGAGTGGCCTGCCCCAATGGCCCCCGGGTGCGAGTGCTGGCGCAGATACACGTGCTGCATCATCATCTCGGAGCTCACGGGGAGGACTGCTGATGCATCTTGCTTCATGCTAGAGGACGACTCGGGCGGCATGCGATGACCAAAATACCCACCACCGCCCATGGGTATCCCAGCGCCACCAGGGTTGGAGCTTCCAGTTGCAGCCATAGACGCCGCGAATGACTTGGCTTCATTCACGCCACCAAAGTCCACGTTCCCGAAGAACTGGTTGTTGAAGATCTGGTTGCCCTTGCGATCTCGCAGACTCGGTGGAAGCATCACGTGCGGAAGACTCTTTCGTTTGGCGCGCGACGGCAAACGGAGCATGGGTTCCTTGTTTAGGTCCATTCCCTTTTGAGCCTGGAGCTCAAGCTCCAAGTCAATCGTGCCCGAGCGCTTCCGGTTGATCAAAGCCGCTGCTGCTGCGCCCACTGCTCCAGGCGGAATGAGCGACGCCGAGAGCGCAAGCGTCCCCGTCGAGTGGCGTCGCATGGCCAGTTCCCTGGCGCCAATGCCCTTGGGCTTGACCGTCGAGTTGGCTCGCTGGCGCTTGTTGAAGCTGCTGCTGTTGGACTTGGTTGCTGACGAAATCATGTTTGTGGCCACGTCTTGGTCTCCATGTTCATTGTCATCGTCGTCTTCGCGCCCTCCTTCATCTCCGTGGGAGCCTGGACTGTTGTTGTGGCTGCTGCCACCAGCTGAGCCACTAAGCGGGGCCACGCGCTCCTTACGCTTAATGAGCTTCATCTTGTCCTTCTCGCCGCGCAAGAAGAACGGGTGGCTGAACGTGCAGATCGTCGTTTGTGTCTTGGTCCATTTCTTGAAGCCAAAGTAGTTGAGCTGCCGCTGGAAGCTAGAGACCTTGTTGTGCTTGAAGTACCGAGGTAGTACGCGGTCCGCGAGCTCGTCCGGCTGGCGGATCTGAAACGCCGTGCCCTTGTGTGACCATGCGATGATCTCGCGATCCTCACTCTCCAGGATCTGGTACAGAAACCGCAGGAACTTGGGCACGCCCACGTTGCGCTTGCGGATGGGCTCGCCAGATGGCGGCTTGAGAACGACGGGCTGCTGCGTCTGCTGCTGTTGTTGCTGGGCCTTGAGCGCGTCGCTGCGCGCCAGACGGTTGATGCGGGCCTCAACTTCGTTGTTGTCCATGTCGTCGTCGTCTTCATCCTCCAGTTCGTCGTCGTCCAGCTCACCATCGTCATTAGTATTATGATTCATATTATTATCACCGATCAGGGGGTCGTGCTTGACGAATAGCAGCTGGCTGTCCATGGACATGCGGCGCTGCTTGAGCTGTGGGCCGCCTGCGTGGAAGCTCTGATGCATTCGCACATCATCACTCTGGAAAGATCCCATAGAGTTGCTGTTGGTGGTGGAGCGAAACGGCGCGCTGCTCGTCGTGTTGACGCGGAAGAGCGTGGTGGCGGCGGCCGCAGCGTCTGGGGACACGGATACAGACGTAGAGGAGATGGCGAACACGCCGCTGGGGGCCATGACGCTGCTGCTGCTGGGGAGTTGCTGGCTAATGGAGGAGCTGCTCATGGCGACGAGGGAGGATCTGAGGCGCCGCCTGCTGCATCCCTTCAAGACCGAAAGTGGCACCCGCCCGCTCACTCGTTTTTTGGCGTTTGGCTTAAAGTGTCCAAAAAAGAGGCAAAAAAAGGTGGGTTTATGGGTCGCGATTGTGGAAAGAAAAAGGGATCCGGTGGGTCTTTGGGTGGGTGGCGTTCCTCACTTCTTTCCAGCGAATTTGGGAGCGGTTTATTTTCCCTTTTTATAGCTGCTGAAGGGAAAAAGGAAATAAAACAAGGTGAAAGTATAGTAAGTGGGTCACCAGAGTAGTGATAAATCAGTTGGCGCTGATACGAGAGGTGAAAGTGCTTCCATTTCGAACTGTGGCTCACAAAGCAGGCACGCGTTCACAGCGAGTTACCGAAAAAGACACTCAACCGTCTCAGAAGAAAACTGCTCATTCACAGCACGCAAGCGCTCAGAGCCCACAGTGCATTTCACTCAACTGTCTGTGCGACCACCAGACGGACTCATGAATGCTTACATTGTGGCATTGTGAGCAGCAACACGACCACAGACAGACAGACAGAGCAGCAAGCAACAGCTCGCTCGCAAGAGTCAGCATGACGCTGCGGAAGGATCGCCATGGAAAATGGAAGGCGCCTACTCCACTGTGGTACGCCACTGCGAGAAGGCGCGCGGGAGGAGATGCTGCGGCCCCAAGTACAATGTGCTTAGGATAAGTTCTTCCCACACCGAGCAACATAACTCTCTGGCATCAAGCCCATTTGCTTTCCTCTTGGTGATCTCTGCTGCTGTGTGCCGCGTCGCAGCTAACGCTTGGTCGGAAATGACGAGCGGAGGATGGGGGCGCTGGCGTATGAAGAGGGCGAGTCTTATACGGTGGGGACAGCCGCATGGATGCATTAGTCCCTGTCTGCGTGTGCGAATATGGACACCAACTTCACTTCTGAGCCATGCGATCAGTTGATCACGTGCGTGCTGCGATAGTTGAAGTTCTTTCGAAAGGACCCACTCAGTCAAGTCCAGACTGGTAAACAGCCTGGCTGTCACATTTATGCGTTTCGATGGGTTTATCTACCCATTGAAACCTTATTTTCGGTTTTAGTCGAGTGGTTAATGTACTTCACACTAATTACACACAGTAAATAAAGTGGTACCACACTATATTTGACGACATAAAAATAGCTGTTGCCTTTTACTTTGGGCAACAAGCCGGAGGACGACGACGATGGACCTGGCGGGCGGCGAGAACCTCGCGCGTCACGTGCAGCGGCTGCAACTAGGCGCCGCTGGAGGGCTCCATCGACGCCGCGTACGTACTGCTGTCTCCTCAGCGTCGTCATCCAATAGTCTGCGCTCGAACAGCGATGGCGCGATGTCCAGCTGTGCTGTTGCAGCATCCCGCGGCTCATTGGCACAGCACCAGACCGAGATCCGCGCGCTCATGCTGCGCTCATTCCAGAGCCCCGACGACGCAGTGTTCGCTCTGCTGAATGAGAGCGGACAGTCGATTCCCGGCTTCCAGGTCGTCTTCGGCAACTTGCTGCAGGGCGCGGCGCACCTGTTGGCGGCCGTGGACGAAGAAGGCGTGGTCTCGATCATCGACACATCCGAGATGCGTCACGACAGCCACCCGCGCACTGCAATTATACGTACGTCGCGCCTCTGCCTGCAGCTGTATGGGTATGCGGTTTCTAATATGCGTGTTATATGCGTAGAACCCGTGCGGTGCCGATGGCTGGCGCATCGCAACGCCGTCTTCGATGTGATCTGGACCCACGATGACAAGCAGCTCGTGACAGCGTCAGGCGACCTCTTCGTGAACGGCTGGGACGCAGAGTCCCAAAAGTCGGTTTTCACGCTCAAAGGCCACCAGATGAGCGTCAAATGCGTGCGTCAAGTGCCTGACCACGCCCACCTCTTCGCATCGGGGGCACGAGACGGCAACGTGCTCATTTGGGACACACGAGCGAACGGCGCGCCAGTCGCGACGCTCAACAACGTGCACGCGGCACCTCAGATCTCCAGCACAAACACTCCATTTGCATCGCCACCGAGCGCTCGGAAGCGTAAGAAGCCAGCTGCAGTCTCTAACTCTCCGCGGAGCGTGACGTGCATCGAGTTTGGCGCCAGTGGCCACGAAATCGTAACGGCTGGAGCTGTTGACAGGTACGAAAACTTGATATTTTACATGGATTTACTATACAGCTAATATGATCTAATTCACCGATTTTGACAGCGTTGTCAAGTTCTGGGACGTGAGACGACTCACAACATCGCATCATTTCAAGTCCACAGCATTTTCATCTCGACCGGTGCGCACGATCTCGTGTTCGTCGCGAGTGGGGGCGCATCATGGTATCTCGTCACTGGCGTTCGACCATACGCGGTCCAAGCTCCTGGTGAACGTGCTCAACGACGCCATCAAGATCGTCGACGTCCACGCGCCACCCAAAGCGACGCCCATCATGCAGTGCGGCGGACACCTTGCGACGTCATTCTACGGTACGTTTTAGCTGACTGGATAGCTCTCCGCTGCTGACTGGCACTCTTTATCTTACGTTCTTGCTGTTGGTTGTTACAGTCAAGGCCGCGTTCAGTCCTGAGAGCGACTTTATCATCAGTGGCTCAGCTGACGGTGCGGCATTCATCTGGGACGCTTTGACCGCCAATATATCCATCAATAGACCGTCTCGCTTCCCGCGCGTGGCACTTAAAGGCCACACGAGCGAGGTGAACGGTGTGGCGTGGCACAAGCACGATTTCACCAAAGTGGCGACTACGTCGGACGACGGCACTGTTCGCACTTGGGAAGTTAACCGGAACCTTAAAGAGATCAGTCAACAGCGCTTCGGTGCGCAAAGCAGGACAAAAGAGGGCTTTGTGCTTACGAGAAAAGACGATCGATCGTGGAGCAACTGGTCCGACTTTTGTGCGCAGCCAGACGGCTCCTCGTACCCGATCGCACTCTCGTCGTCGCTGCTGCTCGACCAGGGAGCCGAATCCATGGACGTGGACGATGGCGAGGAAGCAAAATTCAAGTCGCCGTTCCTAATCCGGCGCAGTGGCGAGCTCCTTCGACGTAGAGACGACGTACAGCCGGCGCCACCGAGACGGCCAGCGCCAACGCCAATTCCAGCGGTACAGCCAGCGCCGTCTCCGCCACAGACGCTCCTGGACTTCTGGCGACGATAGAGAGGTGGAATAATGTATTATCGTTCGCTGTTACCGGTTTCTCGGTCGGCGCGCGCTCTCTTCTTTTCTCTATAGGAGCCCAGTGATCTCTGGTTCCAGCTGAGCTCCTCGCGCCCGAACGTGTCTTCTATCATATAAACCAATTTCAAAGCAGAAAACCAATTTCGAACCCACGCACCAGTCGTCTTCTTAGCACCGTCTCTTGCTAGTCGTCGCCGTACTCGAGCGTGAGGTCCTTGAGGTGCGGCGTCTCGATCATTTCGTACTGGTGATACGGGTGGCGCTGAATCCAGCGCTGGCAGCCGTAGCCAAAGATGAGCACGCCGATGTTCAGGCCGAAGCTCGTCCAGGACTTGGTGAGCTCGTTGATCATAATGAAGACGCCTACGATGAACGGCAGCACCATGGCGATCGCCAGGTTGCGGTCCGACAGGTTCACGCGGTACGGCCGCTCGATCTCTGGGTGCGAAAAGCGCATCTTCACGGCTGCACTCATCTCGACAATCGACGCGAGCGCCGACAAAAAGTTGTCGATACTCAGGATGGTCTCAAAGTTGAAGAGCCCCATGAAGACCACGATCGTAAACGAGAGCAGGATCGCACGGCGTGGCACGCCATTCTCCGGGTCTCGCCTGTTTATTACATACACGATCACAGGGACAAGAGAGTGAGCGCTCAAGCCAGCAAAGATAACTCGTACAGCTAAATAATAAGACGTACTGGGCGAAGAAGGGAGGCGCGAGGCCAGAGTCCGCCATGCCCGCGAGCTGAAAGCCGTCCTTGGCCATCTCGGCCACGTACAGCCCAAGGTTCCCAAAGAGCGATGAGACGACGATCCAGACGCAGAGCCACGTGCCACCGACGGCCTGCGCGATGACTGAGTACGAGCCGTCGTCCCAGGACGTGTAGTGCGGCTTGTCGGCGCCCGAGATGGCGATGAAAGGCACGATGTACGTGAACGCGATCATGATGACACACAGGATCATCGCGCGCGGGTACGTGGTCTTGGGCGAGTGAATCTCGCCGGCGTAGGCGCCCGCGGCGTCAAAGCCGCTGTAGTTCCAGTACAGTGCGCTCAGCAGTCGGCCCCAGTCGCGCTATCATCACGTAATAAATTGACAAAGGGTTAGTCGACCATTCGCACGAGAGGGCTAAGCGGTCAAATCAACAATATAACCACTTACGTCTTCGCGCACGACAAACCAGTTGGCCGGATTGACCTGCGGGATGGAGATGGCGATCATGACGGCGAAGGGCAGGAAGATCATGAGCCCCATGACGAGCAGCGTGTGACCGACGACCTTGATGCTTGTGAGCGTCGGGATCATGAAGAGTACGGCGAAGACTGCGCGGAAGAGGAACCGCTGGAGCATCGTGAGGGTGACGACGTCGGCGCCATCACCACCGGCGCCCGTGACGTCGCCGTCGTAAAGCGCCATGATCGTGTCGACGATCAAGCACGGGTAGATCGCATTGTCGATGACGCCGGAGACCCAAGACCAGAAGCCGACCTGGAAGCCCATGGGGCGGCCGAAGGCCACGCCCACCCACTTGCAGAAGCTGCCGTCCGTGGGGAAGGCCGTGAAGAGCTCGGCGAACGTGAGCGCGAGCGGCAGGCACCAAATCCACGGGAAGATCGTGACGGCGAGGATGCCGACGAACGGGCCGCATGCCGCGATCACGGGCTCGCTGCCCCATGGTCCGCCGCTCACGTTGAAGTACGTGATGAGCGCCACGGACGTGATGCCGAGCTTGCGGCGCGAGTGCGAGCCTGTCATTCGAGCTCAAGTGGATCTTTTTTTCTGCTGTTGGTACTGTAGCTGCTGGGGAGAGATAGACGGGCGGTTAGCGGTCGGGAGGGAAGACACGCGCGAGGGACTGGATGGAGCTAGCGGTTCAGCTGCGGCGCATTGCACTTCTCGTCGACTCTCTCGTGCGCTGGCTGGCTGCAGCGGAATGGACGCGGCCGAAAGAGGCTGCCTCTTGGATTTAGATTTGGCTGTCTGGGCGTGGACGGGTCGTGTGGATGGATGCCAGGAAATGTCTTTTTTTATGCTAGTGCAGGAAATCGACAAAGATGACACCTCTGTCGTTTTTGTCTTTTATATGCTGCGACAGGAAAATTCACTTGGTCAGGATGAATAGCGTGGTGTACATCAAAGTAGGGTGTCTATCGCAAAACATGTCCTAACTGTACGTACAGAACGCTATTCGTACTTCCACCACCACCATAAATAACGTGCATCACACTATTTAGTCTTGAAGTTTGCCATCACACAGATGCACACACCCGACATCCTTGAATCCAATCACAGTGATTATCTATTGCCTCTTACAATCCGATCCACACTCAGCAGCTCACTCAGCAGCTCACTCTCTCTACGTGACCTCAGGATGCTGGCCGTTGCTGCTCTCCGCTCCGCCACGCGCGCCAAGAGCCTGCTGCGCGCACTGCCAGCCGCCGGCACCGTACGCTCCATGGCCGCGGTCGAGCGCCCGTTCGTGCCGGAGGAGTACGAGAACAAGTACATGGTCAAGGCATACAACACGGACGGCGTGCGCGGCGAGCCCAACCTGCTCTTCACGCATGGCGAGGGCCAGTACCTCTATGACGCACAGGGTGAGTTTGTGCGTCATGTGTGCGTTTGAGAGGAGTGATTGGCTGACTGACACCACTGTGTATGGATCTTCAGGCCGCAAGTTCTTGGACTTTTGTGCGGGCATCGCCGTCTCGGGCCTTGGCCACTCGGACCCAGACTGGTACAAGGCGCTTGTTGAGGCTGGTCAGGTGCGTGGCGCTTAGTTAACATTTGTGTGCACATTGTGTATGAAAAAGTGCTAGCTCACACGTGTAATGTATGATACACCAGGGCGTCTGTCACACGAGCAACCTGTTCCACACCAAGGCACCGCTGCAGCTCGCCAAGACGCTCGTGGACAACTCTTGCTTCGACAAGGTCTTCTTCTGCAACTCGGGCACGGAGGCGAACGAGGGCGCGTATAAGTTTGCGCGTCTCTACGCCAACCGCCTCACCAAGGACACGTGCGTACCAGCTTGGACTGCTGTGGCAATGATAGATTGTTTCCTTTAATATGTTTGTGTCTGCCAAACAGTCCGCTCGAAGGCAAGAAGTACGAATTCATCTCGTTTAAGGGCGGCTTCCACGGCCGCACGGCGGCGGCGCTCTCGCTCACGTACAAGCCGTACATCCGCGAGGCGTTCATGCCGCTGGTGCCGGGCATCCACCACGCCGAGTTCAACAACATCGAAGACGTCAAGAAGCACATCTCGGATCGCACGGCCGGCATCTTCATCGAGCCGGTGCAGGGCGAAGGCGGCGTAAACCCAGCGACGCCCGAGTTCATGCGCGAACTGCGCCGTCTCTGTGACAAGCATAACGCACTCCTCATCGTCGATGAGGTGCAGTGCGGTCTCGGCCGCACGGGCAAGCTCTTCGGCCACCAGAACTACGACGTGACCCCGGACATCATGACGCTCGCCAAGCCGCTTGCCGGTGGTCTTCCGATCGGCGCCGTGCTTACGGTCAACAAGGTCGCCGCCACGGTCACAGCTGGCAGCCACGGCACCACGTTTGGCGGCAACCCGCTGATCTGCGCCGTGGCCAATACTGTGCTGGGCAAGATCATGGACGACAAGTTCTTGGCTAACGTCCAGACGCGCGGTCGCTACTTGGCCAAGGGCCTGAAGAGCCTGCAGGACAAGTACCCGTCCAAGGTCAATGAAGTGCGCGAGCCAGTCGGCCCGGGTGGCCTCTTCATTGGCTTTGAGTGCACTAAGCCAGTCGGCCCTCTGGTTAAGTATGCCCTCTCCAAGGGTGTCATGATCATCTCGGCGGGCGAGAAGTACGTGCTGCTTGCTGATGGGTATCCAGCTGTCTGCAATGTTGCTAACTTTATCATATTCATTGATATTTATTTGTAGCACGATCCGCATGTGCCCACCTCTCGTGGTGACGGAGAAAGACATCGACCTCGTCGTGCAGACCCTGGACAGCGCCTTCGCCGAGGACATCATCTAGACAGCTGTCGGCTCCTTCCGCGGTCGTTCCGAAGAGTTTACTGCATGCCATAAGTCTTCAACTACTTGCTCAGCCTTCTAACAATTTCTTAGAGATAAATACCGACCTCAGGAAAGCTCGATACCTTCAAAGATTGGCTCAACTCCAATGGATACAGCCAGATACGTGGACCCTAAGCCTCTTGTTTGAGCTGCCTCGACTGCGCTCTATGGACCAGTGTACGGCAGGAGTGTGATCGGTTGGGTGCCGTCACAGGGCACAAAGGCCGCCGACTTGCCCGCGTCGGCGCAGTCCTTGTGTTCAAAGGGTCCGACGGCTCCGTAGACTTCAGGCTTCTCGTAGCACGTGCGGATCGCCGAGAGCTGGTTGACGCCGTCCACGGCCGAGCAGAGTACCTGGACTTTGTTCGGGTATAGCGAATTGATGTCGGTGAGCGTGGTCTGCGGCTGCTTGCCACGGTTGGCCCAGTTGTTGAGCTGGCGCGTGGCGAAGACGTGCGTCGAGGCCGCGTTGAGCGTCGCGCGGAAGTAGACGGCAGCACCGAGCGCCCAATCGTCGCCCACGGCGCCAAAGCACACGCCGTGCTTCTGGTACTCGTGGTTGTAGATCTCGCACAGGCTGAAGTACGTGTTGTTCTGCGTCGGGTCGATCCAGCGGAACTTCATCTCGGTGAGTAGCAGCAGGTGGTCGAGCGCAAAGTCGAGCGCCTTGTACGGGTGGTTGCTCACGGTCTCACTTACGTTGCAGCAGCCAGCGTACCCGGCGTTGTAGTTTGGCCAGAGGCCGTGGATCGTCAGCTGGTTCTTCTTGGCGGCCGCGCGATCGCACGTCACGCCATTCGGGTACGCATTGACATTCTGGTGCGAGATGGTCGAGTCGACGCCTCGGAGCAGGTCGCGACAGTACTGCGGGATGAAGATCTGCTCCAGCAGCAGGTAGTCGTAGTCACGCGGCCGCTGCTTCTTCGTGAGACAATCAGTGTCGTTGTTGATACAGAAGGGCGCGGCCTTGGAGTTGACGCAAATGTCGACACATTGCTGGCGCGGAGGGCTTGGTAGCCAGCCGCCCAGGTAGTCCACGGCAGCGACAGACTGGAGCTGCTGGCCTGCGAAGCAGAGCGCGATCAGCTTGAAGAACCACATCCTGGGGGCTTTGTTCGAGACAGATGGCTTGGAAGTGTTGAGACTGGTGGAAATTGGCGACTGCGCTGAGGATAATGGACGTCGCGAGCTCTGTGAAGTCCCGACACTCTCGCGTCCCCACGGCGCAAAACGGACGCATTGTGTGGTGGAGAGACGAGTATTGGCGCTTGATGAGCAGTCTGCTGGGGTTTCTTCAGACTGAGATTTCGCTGAACAGGCGTGTCATGGGCCTCAGGATGCGAGCCCAACAGGTTTGGTTGTTGGGAGGAGCTCATGAAAAGCTCTTCAAGATTGGTGGATCACCAGATCGACATGCTGTTTCGTAGGTTTGTGTGATTATGGCCACAGTCGCTGGCTCGAAAAATCCAGCTTTTGGCGGCATATGCTATTGCATGGGATTGTACTTGGACACTGTGGCCCGCCATTATTCCAAATTGAGACGAGTAAGCAGGGCGAACGAAGGATGGAGAGGCAAGTGGAGGCGTCGTTCGAGAGTGTGTTCGCGGCCGGCGCATGGGACGTCGACCTGCTGAGCGAGGTGTCACTGCTGCTGCAGCCGCTGGACGTGCGCGAGGCGTCGCTCAGCGATGCCGACGACGAGGACGAGGACGAGGACGAGATGGGCGACGACGATCTTGCCATCCTCAACCAGCTTCTCACCACACAGAGCGACAATGCACCTCAGCAGCAACAACTCCAGCAAAATGTAGTGGACATAGCCACACAGCCGTGTACGGCTCTCGTCCCAGCAAGTGCAGGAAGAACGCATCAGAACGAACAGCTCATGCCAACAGCCACTGATGACGTCGACGAGATGCAGTTCACAGGCCGCACAACGCGCGAGCGCAGGCGACAGGAGCTCGCATTCCTACGCACCAAGGCACTGGAACTCGAGGCAAAGCTTGCGCAGCACCGACAGCGGCGGCAGCAGGAGGTGGAGGCGCCGCACAGCGAGGGAGGCAACCGACAGTCGCGCTATGCGGCGCTCTGGATGAAACTCGCCAAGCGCCAGGAGGAAGAGCGACGAGTTGCGCAGACAGAGAACACCAAGCTGCGGCAGCTGGTCGTTGCACAGGTGCGGCTCGCCCGGAGCCTCGACCGCGTGCTACGCAAGCGCATGGTGCGTTCATTTTGGACTTCGCATGTGTTTATGGTGGGTTTGTGCTGATTTTTGTTGTTGTTGTTGTGGGATGTTATAGAAACACAAGACCCCCGGACTCCTAGGCATTGGCGACGGGACAGCACAGAAGTGAGCGCTCTCCATCTATTTACCAAGAAACCAAGATGCCTCGGGGTTCCCAGCCTGTCAGTCTGTGATGGAGCCCGTCGTGCTCCGCTGAAGTGTTCCCAACCGATACAAGCGGCAATGCGTCGGCTCGGCTCCAATGATACAGCCCCAATGGTGTTGCGACAACGCTCGCGATGCCTGAAATCGCGCAGCTGAGTTGAGGGAGAAGCCCCCCTGTGGAATTGCCCAGCATTAGCAGCACACTCTGCGGTTGAGCAGTTTTCAGTTGGTATTTTTTGCTCATCGAAAAAAATAGTCTGTATGATAGGTTAGATTCAACGAGCAACTGATGCGAACGTATGAAACAATTGACTCTCACCCGACCGCCGATATGCCAGATGGAAGGTTTTGCCTGCACTTTTGGCTAATGATGATAACAATTTGAAAAGCCAGCAAGCTGCATGCGCACGCAGCCGCCGCTCTCCGTGGGCGGCAGCGCGTGGGGCGCGCCCGTGGACACCGCGCTGCTGCATGAGGTGTCTGCACTGCTCAGTCCCAGCGCCAGCGGCGAAGTCGTGAGCCAGCTCTCCGCCCAGCAGCCGCCGCCGTCCGAGCACTTGGAAGCAGACGCCGAGCTCGCGGCCATCAACGAGCTGCTGGACGAGCAGATCCAGCAGACCAACTACCGCCACTGCCAGCTGCTTGTGTCTTCCGAACTCAGGGCGCTGCATCCCATGGTTGTGCGCGTGCCAACGCCGCCGCCTCGTGTCGTAGCTTTTCGTGATGGCAACGCGCAGTCAACAGCTCCAACACTGTCAGTGGTGCTGCAGTCACAAGCCACTACGAGCAGCAGCAAGCCAGTAGCAAAGACCACGCGCGAGCGCCAGAAAGACGAACTTATAGAGCTGCGTGTCCAGGCGGCAGAGCTCGAGGCGCAGCTCGAGAGCCACAAGCAGCTCCACCGCGAGATCGTCATTGCGCCCCCACCACAGCAGCAACGTGGCGCTGGCGAGAGCGGCAAGGCGTCTTCGTGGTGGGCACGCGCGGCCGACCGCCAAATCGCTGAGAAGCGCCGCGCAGAAGACGAGAACACTCGCCTGCGCGACATGGCGCTCGGCCAGCTGCGGCTCGCCAAGAGCCTCGAGAAGGTGCTCGAGAAGCGCCGGGTGCGTCACGTCCGTTGTGCGTCACTTGACCTTGTGATCCTCCAACTAACACGCTCATGTACTCTGCATTTATGACTGTAGATCGGGGAAGACGTGGGCCAGCCGCACAAGCGACCTCGTCCCGTGAGCCTCAGCGATGTTGCCAATGGCTCGAGCGACAGCTTTCAAGCCGCTGACGCCGCTGTCTTTGCGAGTTTGAAGAGCGTACTCCGTCGCCGTGACGACGGTGCGTCTGTCGCAACGCTCTTCAGAGAACACAGGCTCGACACTATTATGGAAGACACGGTAGACGTGGACATCAAGAACGGCGGCGACGACAGTGCGGTCGACCCCATCTACGTGGACATCAAGGTCGTCAAGCTGCTGCCGTTTGACTTCCGCGCCGTGGGCGACGCCACGTGGCAGATCATGCAGCGCGAGCTGCTTGCCCAGAAGGATTTTGACGACGGCCGCGTCGTTGAGGCGAGCGAGCACGAGGTCGCGGTCAAGCTCACCGTGGCGCCCAGGGCCATCATCCCGGCGCTAACCACGCGCACCATCTTCCAGCGGCTCGTTGAGGCCGACCGTGTCGTGTTTCAGTATGAGACACTCACTGAGGGCGCGCCAGCTACTGGCGACCAGCAGACAGGCAGTGCGCTCCCACTGATTTGCTACCGCGAGCAGGGCTGGCTGACGATATCCGCCATCCGCGTGCCCAGCGCGGCCGTCGCGAGCGCCTCAAGACAGCTCACGCGCATCACGCCGGCGGACAACGCCCACAGCTACACGCATGGCCGCGGCGTGTTCACAGATCTGCTCATCGCACTGCAGCTGCAGAGCGTGCACACGGCCCAGGAGGCCATCATGGACCTGCTAATCGACGCCCAGGTCGCCGCCAGCAACGCCCAGCCCTCGTCTTCACATCCCACCGCTCATCAGGAGGACTCTGAGCACTGGTGACGCACTGTTACAAGAGGTGTGTGTATTATTCATTCTCTCTCTGGGGTCTGGCACTATTATATAAGAATCGTCGTTCTATCGCTCTGTCACTTGGGATTGGGGGGTCTGAGGCCCAGCTTGGGCTACGCAGCTGGTCACCTTCGGTGGGTCTTCTAACTAATTCTTCACTGGCGCCTCGGTCACCTCCCCCGGAATCTCAGCAACCGGATCCACGGGTTTCCAAGCCTTCGTGAGCTCAGCAGCTTCGCCGGCGTAGCCCAACAGCTTGGCCTCGAGACCCGCGAACGGCATCTTGTCGATCGGCTCGACGTTGAAGAGCTTCTCGTAATAAATATCCTTGCCGTAGCAGCGCTTGTAGTCCGGGTAGTAGCGCCCGCCGTTGGCGCCGCGCACATCATATTCCTCGAGCGGCACCGAGTCGATCTTGAAGTCTTGCACGTGCTCCCAGACGACGCGGTGGTTGTCGCTCGAGAGCTTCTCCTGATTGCGATGCAGGAACAGGATCTCGTTGTTCGGGTCGTGCTGCACCATCGTGACGCCGCAGAAGACGTTCTTGTCCGGGAGCTTGCGGCCAGCAGCACCTGGGGGCATCGCGATCATGTGGAACGTGCTCTTGGTCTTGAGCCACGCGAAGCGAAACAGGTCCTTGTCGCCCCACACGAGCCGCATGCTCTCTATCAGCTGCGGGTGCACGGCATAGTACATCATGGCGTTCATCGCTGGCACGTGGCGTCGGCGGTCAATCATTACCTGACCGCTCTCCTGCTCGAACGAGTCGACATAGTCCAGGTCAAAGACGTCCCAGACGAAACTCCGAGGCTGGATGTTAAAAATCGTCTTCTTGGCACGCCAGAAGTCGGGCCAGAAGAGCGCGCCCGTGGTCTTGAACTCGGTCGTGTCGAAGAGGAAAGTCGGATCTTTTACTGCGAAATTGTCAGAGTCCAGGAGCAGAACCTGGTCGAAGGCGCTGTAGAAGACCGCGTACATCTTGGTGTAGAACTTGGTCGCGCGCGGGTCCTTGATCTCTCGGAGGAAGGCCCCGTGGTCGCGTGTGAGCGCCTGCAGCACCGGGTGCTGCACATTCGTCTCGGACGCAATGTACCAGAGCTCAATGGGCAAATTGCAGCCCAGGGCGCGTAGGGACTTGATGGACGCGAAGACGCTCTCGAAAAGCCGCTCATAGACCACGAGCGCGATCCCTCGAGCCAATGGGACGTCCTGGGCGGCCTGGATGGTGCGTGACGTGTCGGACATGACGCCTGTGAGCGCCTGGTCGTTCACGAGCTCCTCCTGGCACTTGGCGAACGAGAAGCCCGGGTCGTGTACGTATGCTGGGGCCTTGTGGCCGTATTCGAGCATCTCGCGAAAGTCCGCACACTTGAAGCGCACCCCAGGACGTAACGAGTCGCAGTGCATCTTAAGCACGCGCTCGATTGCGCCAGTGTCTTTGTGGCGAATTTCGCAAAACCCACTGATTGCGTCCGGGATCTCGTCGGCGCACGTGCGCGCCTCCTGGGGTTCGATAGTGCCGTCGGGGGAGCACTCGGCCGTGCGCCGCCAGGCCACGCACTCGTACTTGGACAGGTCCTCGCCCAGCACGCGCCAGCGCTCGGCCACGGGCAGCTTGACGGGCGGCGGCGTGGCCACTGTCTCTGCGACAGGCGCGGTGGTTTCTTGGTTCTTGTTGTTGCTGAGCAAGGCTTGCGTGTCGTCGCTTGCGCCGCCGCGCAAGTGTTTGTTGTTGTTGCTGATGATATCGGCGCTTGTGTGGACGGTGTCTGGCTGCGCAAGCGCAAGTTGTGCTGGGTCATGGCGCTGGATGAGCGACGCGACCGAGATGAGGCCGAAGGCGCAGCTGAGCACGATGAGCACAAAGAACGCGTAGAGCTTGTTCTGCCACTGGCGGCCGGCATCCAGCGGCGGCGGCGACGACGACAGCTTGCGCGCCGCGCTCTTGAGTGGCGGCTCGAGCTTGTCCGGCCGCACGGCTGCGTTGTTGCGCTCCGTGCACGGCAGCGACATCCTGTCCAAGAGGCGCAAAATGAGAATGAACGAGTGCGCGCAAGCCAACAACAAGCAAGCAAACAAGGCTTGTTGGTGTCGACTTAAGCAAGACGTGCGACTGTTTGTTTGCTTGGGTTATTTCGCATGCGGCTGCTTCGGTCAAGACTCATCTGCTTCAGAAACCGCTGAAACGCCTTGATTTCAGCCAATCAGAGTCTGTTCCGAGTCAGCTTCGACCTCTACAAAGCAATAGTGAACGCCTTTTGGACAGTTTTCTACTAAGTTTGATACTGTGAAAACTTATATATGCCCCGAAAGATTTTTGATTTCCAGCTGGGATTGTGGCGCAGAGCCTGGCAGCCAGCAATACCAATCAGCTGCTA
>JAASFV010000040.1:0-54662 GCA_023334015.1 Globisporangium paddicum
CCCCCCCCCCCCCCCCCCCCCCCCCCCCCCCCCCCGCCGCAACGACTTCGGAGAGTTCCCAAATGAGGGTAGTTGACCATCATTTCAATGATGATACGAGCACAAGCCGCATTAGGCACCCTCCGTTTTCGTTGAAAACGCACTCACGACCCATCGCTCCACTTCTCATCCGAAGTCGCCCATCCAAGTCTGGGACATCCTCGATTGCGTCAGTCAGCACATCCACCGGGCCCACCCTCCAATGAGGTGATTGAACGCCGGGGAGTCATGGCCCTTGATAGTCACCGCGTGTGTCCTGCCTGCGGTGGCCTTGTGCTTCTAATGGGCAACGTGCTCTGTGATGCATCGACTCTCACAGGCGAGCCCATGCCTGTGCAGAAGTCCGCGATCCCGCCCACAAGCAGTGACTAATACGACTCAGAGAACTAGGACGGCGAGACGCGCATATTCTTCGCCGGCGCCATTAACTCGTCCTCGGTGAGTGCAGCCTCACCGACGACCAAAAAATATACAACATAGTACGAGAACCTCGCGGATCGCCACCCACTGTCTGCAGCAGCGCAGCATATTTTTCCTGAAACTGGAGCGCAGCGCGCGTCTTTGCAACCGACAAGACTGATACGATTACGAGTGGAGATTGACGTGGCAGCTCCACCAGGAGCCCGAGCCTGTGATTGCAGTTGACTCGTTCGTGGCGTTCTCACCCAATGCGACGACATCACACTCTCAGAGCTGAAACAGATGATGAAGTTCTTACTCCGGTCCTGCCACGTGGTCAGCTACATAGCCGAGAAAGCGATGAACATGGGTACGCAGGGTTGGAGCATGTGCTGGCGGATGACTGTGGGCGAGAAGCTTGACTCGAGCGCTCAGGAAGCGCTGCGTATGAATGTCGAATCGCTTGTTAGCATTTCAAGAGGCGGCGACGGCGGACATGACCAAGTGAACAAGCACTAGTTGCAGGAGACGCCAATTGCTCGTCGCTGTGCTGTCGCCTACCAAGACGCCACCCTGCATGGTCGGGCTGCTGGCATCCGGATAATAATTTGTTAAGGTACGAATCTATTTACGGTCTAGTGTTGCAAATACGCATCCATTTAAGGTGTAATAGCATAAATAAACTATTTACGTTACGTGATGCACAACCATAATGTGGCACCGAATCTACCACTCTATTCTTTGTTTCACATGTCCACCGGTGCGCGAAACGACACGGATGTGACGTGCTGACCTTCTTCACCTGCCCGAGCAGCTCATTACGAGTGTGCAGCCGAGGCGCTGCAGAGCGAGCCATGAGAGATGGCAACGACACGGCCGCTCAGCAGGAGCGCAGGCCGTCTCAGTTGCCAGCAGCAAGGCCCGACGGCAGCAGCGACACGTCCGAACACCGCGCATCAGCAGGCGGAGGACCAGATGCCGCCGACACGACGCTCGACGTGGACGTCAGCCGCACGAGCAGCAACGCCCAGGGGCAGTCGGCCTTCATGGCGCGACAGGCAGAGCGCGCACACCTGACGGGCCTGTCGCCGATCGAAGAGATGCGCATCGCGCAGAACGAGCTGCGCGCCAAAGCCGCCAAGCAAATTGTATCCACACTCTGCTGCTTGTTGTCCATAACGCCACCCTTATTGGAGAAATAACCTCACTGCGTGCGGTTTGACATGTGTGACAGCTGTCAGAGAAGACGCTCTTCCAAACGAGCTTCCAGCGGCTCATCACAACCAAGGAGGTGGTGCGCAAGCTCAAGAACAAGGCCAAGGTCGCCGCCGCGCCCTCGCGGCTCGACGTGCATGACCAGCAGCTTGACAAAGACATGGACGACCTCACGCCCGGTATGTCTTTATTCTTGCTAGCCAGTCAGCAAGACGAGCCAGCGCTACTGTGACTTGACTCTCTTTGAATCATATATATCGTATTGCGTGCCAGCTGAGGCGCTGAGCTTCGTGGAGGCCGTGTCCCAGGACGCCACGCGCATGTTCCAGAAGGAGCAGGAGCGCGAGGAGTCCAAGCTGCCGTTCTTTATTCTTTCACCACACAGCAAGTTCCGCCTGCGCTGGGACATCCTTTCGGTCACGCTCATCTCGTGTGAGTGTATACATCACAGCTATTCACTTTGTGGCTGGCCTCACTCGCTCACGTGTGTCTGTGTCTGTGTGTAGATAATGCAATCATCATTCCGGTACGCTATCCAATTCTCGCGTTGGCACTTGAATAGCGAGAAGCTCAGTCTTTTTGTTAGTTTCAGCTCGCATTCGGCAACTCGATCTCGCCGTCCGTCACGTGGATCGAGGACTTCCAGCGCTTCGTGGACGCGTTCTTCATCGCAGATATTGTGAGTAGTATGCACATCCGGATGTATACCGATTATTGAGTGCCCGTGTCCTAAATACTATCCAGGTCGTGACGTTCCTCTCTGCGTACGAGAACAACGGACGCATCGAGGACCGGCTGCGCGTGATCGCAATCAAGTACATCCGGTCGTGGTTCGTCATCGACCTCATCTCGGCCTTCCCCATCTACCTCATACAGGGCACGTACTCGCGCGTGCCGCAGCTCGCGAGGCTCTTCCGGCTTTTCAGGCTCTTTCGCCTCTTCCGGATGCTCACGCTCCTGCGGATTCTCAATAGGTCTCTTCATGATGGTCTGTGTAGTCAGTATACGCCAGGTATGTATACTGACATTGTGATATTCACGCTGAAACTGCGCAGGTTAGAGTACGCGCTGCTACTGCGCTCGACCGTGAGCAGCATCGTCAAATTCTGCTTTCTCGTGGCCTTCACGTCCCACTGGCTCAGGTGAGGAGTGTATGTGTAGCCATTCTGGGAATGTAGCCATCTGGCCTTATCCGGTGGTATATCTGTACGTATGTCTAGCTGCTTCTTCTACCTCATCGGCGAAGGCAATGGCAACGGTGGCTGGGTCGCGGCTCAGGGGCTCTCGGACGCGGGGTTGTACGAGAAATACGTCACCGCGTTCTACTGGGCCGTCATGACAATGTGCGGCTTGCGTTCGTAGCATACCTATCTGTGTAACCAGTGTCCACCCATCCTGAGCTGCTCACTTTTTTTTACTGACATCCACTAGGACCACAGTGGGCTACGGCGACGTGCACCCGTGCACGACGAGCGAGCGCGTCTTCGCGATCATTGCCATGGTCGTGGGCGCCTGGATCTTTGCGTATGGGATCACCAACGTCGTGGCGATGGTAGCGAACCTGAACGCGGCTGATGGGATCTTTCTCCTCAAGATGGACGAGCTCAACGACTACATGGAGGCGCGGCAGCTGCCCGTGCAGCTCCGGTTCGAGATCCGCGAGTTCTTCTTCAACGCGCGCATGTCAACCGAGTCCAAACTCTCGAACGAGACGCGGATCCTGGCCGAGCTCTCGGCGCTGCTGCGGTCCAAGATCGCGTTCGCAATTAACGACTCGGTACTGAGCAAGATGCCGTTCTTTATGGGCGCGGACCACAACTTCCTCATGGAGCTCGCGCTCAGCATGCGCATGGTGTGCTTCCCGCCCATGGAGGAGGTGATCCTCGAGGGCGAGATCGGCGAGGAGATGTTCTTCATCTTCCGCGGCGTCGTCGAGATCGTCAAGGAGGGCGTGCAGCTCGGACTCTTGGGCCAGAAGCAATACTTTGGCGAGATGGCCATCCTCAACCAGAACTGCTTGCGGACAGCGACGGTGCGCACGCTCTGCTTCTGCGAGCTGCGGATGCTCACGCGCGAGAAGTTCCTGATTGCGCTCGCGCATTTCCCGGCCATGAAGCAGCGCATTGCCAAGATCGTCGACCGCCGGTCCAGGCGCAAGCCCACGGGTGCCGGCGGCCCACCATCGGTGAGACGCACGAGCTCGTCGTCGTCGCTCGACAAGATGGCGGCTACACTCCCGAGCAACATGGACGAAAAGATGGCGCGCGAGATCACGATGCCGGCCCCCGAGACGACGCTCAACCGCATCAGCCAGCTCAACTCGGGTTCGTTCCGCGTGCAAGCCGCTGAAGGTGACCTCGAGAGCATCCAGAGTAAGGTCGACGCTCTGATCCAGCGGCAGGACACGCTCTCGCTACTGCTACAGGAGATGGAAGGTCGCATGAGCGAGGTTCGGCATAAGCAGTCGTCTCGGTCGACGCTGACCGCGCTGTGAGCCTCAATAGAATAGGATTGTAACATAACATAGAATCAAATAGTACCTGAGCTTCTTGACGAGGGTGTGTGGGGCTAAGAGTCTAAGGTTCGTGCTGTTGTGTGTGTGTGTGTTAACGAGTGCAAAATACTGGCTTAACACATATGCAGGCTATCTAGTACCTCAGTGACAGGAAACACGCGACACCCGCGCGGATCCAGTAGTCCTGGTCTGCGAACTGGATTTGTAGGTTCGTCTCGGACACGAGCGAGTTGCGGAAGACCGTGGGCCTGCTGGACGGCACTTCGATCCAGAACACAAAGTTGGTCGAGTGGCCCGTGGTTGAAAGCGTTCCCGTGCGCGTGAGGATCTTGTAGACCGGGCAACGGTAGATGCCGCTCTGCGGCGCCTGGCGGTTCTGGATCGGCAGCAGGTGGACCACGGGCATCTTGGAGAAGAGCTCTTTCGGGAACGGGTCGACGAGCGAGTATGACGTCTTGTCCCAGCGCGCGCCTTCGATGAAGAGCCCCGTCATATAACATCCGCCCTTAGCTGGCTTGATGCGCGTGTCCTCGGCCGCGTCCGGGTGCATAATAAAGTCGAATGAGAGCGTGTCGATAGCGATGCCGAACTGCCGCGCGTGGTTCTGCTGGATACCCGTGAGGAAACCCTGCGGAAAGAAGAAGCCCGAGAGCCAGAAGACGACCGGGATGCCGTCGTCCACCCAGCTCGTGAGAAACCGGACGCGCTCCAGCAGGTCTTCGACCCAGGAGCTCAGCGGCTTGAGCGACGGGTATGCTTTCTTCTCCCAGAGCGGCGGCACCTTCTGGTTGAAGATGCAGTTCGCCATGGTCTCGAGCTCGGGAGACATGACGATGAGCCCCTTGAGCGCCTTCTGCAGATTCGGTAGCGACACCTTCATCACGTGCAGTAAGTAGTTGTACCGCTGCACTTCCTGAACGAGCACAGTGTTCATCGACTCCTCGTACATCACAGGGTACCGGATACTGATGGACTCGACCTCGAACAGCGGCGGCAAGCGATCTTCGATGGCCTTGGATTGCTGCTCAATGATGCTCTCGCGCGATTGACCCGCGCCAGTGGACACCCGCGGCTGGAGCGCGAGGATGATATCAAACATGTTGAAGGTCTCGGCCATAGCGCAGGTGATGTTGGCGTTGTCGTGCATGCCAAAGACTTCGGGCTCGGGGTTGAGCGGCAGGGCGTCGATGTAGTCCATGTAGCTTTGCAGCGCGGTCTCCGAGCCGACCTGGGGCGCGTAGTATAGCCCGCTCTTGGAGAAGCGGTAGTCGTCCTGCAGGATCCGGCTGTTGAAGAAGCCCTCGAGGATCACGTCGATCGTGCGCATGTCCTTGTCGTCGGTCACACGGCCGCCGTAGTTGACGACCGACGTCATGACGCAGAGCACCTTGTAGGGCACGACGTCGTAGAAGTCGAGGAACATCTCAAGCTGCGCGCGGCTGATGTCGTAGTCCGTGTCGTTGAAAGCGTACGGGATGTTCCAGCCGAGCGGCCCGAACCGCTTGCGCTCGATCACGACGGCGTGGAAGAAGCTCAGGCCGAAGAGCAGCTTCCGGAACTGCTCGGGCTTGGACGTCGCGTCGAGGCTCTCGTTCGTGAGCTTGATGTACGAGTTCTTGAGGTTCGCGCGGATGCCCTTGGGTGGCTCCTTGGTCATCTTGACGCCGTTCTGGAGCACCGACGTCGGGAACGAGCTCGACGGACGGCTCGTGAGCCACAGGCGAAAGTCACGGTGCGTCGCATCCGGGTTGAGCTCGTCGCAGATGCGCTCGAGTTGCGGCATCCAGCTGATCGCGAGGTGGCAGTTCTGCAGCAGCACCCACTTGCCGCTCGTGATGGCTTCCTCGATCATCTTGGCGGCGATTGTGCCCTGACCCTGGCCCAGTGAGATCGAGTTGAGCTTGCGGTTCATCTTCATCGTCTCTGCGAACACGAGTAGCTCTTTGGCGGGGTCCGAGCCCGTCGAGAGCACAAAAATGATGGGCGTGATCACCGTCGCGTCCGCGTACGAACTTACGAGGTCGAATGGCGGCGGCTCGATAAACCGTCGGCCGATGTGCTCGATCACAAAGTTCTGAATGGCCTCCATCATGCGGTCAGGCCGCAGACAGCGCAGTACGCAGAGCTTCTGGAACGAGTTGAGCGTGTGGTCGAGAGCGGATGGCAGGCGCTCGAGCTGTGGGTCGGACGCATCGAAAATCTTGCGCCACATGAAAGTGTTGCTGCGCACACTGCCAACAAACGTCTCGAAGGCCGGCAGCGTCGACAACGAGCAGACCTCACGCCACGTGCGATCTTCGATCCAATTCGTATCGGGATTCGCGGCCTCAACGGCGCTGGGCGTGGAACCCGAGATGAGGAAGCGCCACTCGAGCATGTCGATCTTGTTGGCACCCTGCAGCAGCTTGATCGTGAGCAGGAACGAGAACAAGAGCTTGTGTTCTTCAAATAGCGACCGGCAGATATTGCGGTACAGCGAATACGTGGCCGAGTCGTTGAGGTTCGCGAGCCGCTCCTCGAGTTGGTCGCTCTCCTTGGCGCCGCGGATGCTTTTGACAAAGAGCCCGATGAACCACGGCAGCGAGTACTGGTACATAGGGTCCACGAGCGCCAGGTCGGCGATGCAGAAGAACAGGAGCGATGCGCGGAAGGCGACTCCGCGGTACCGCTCGCGGGATTCGTCGATGGCCTTCTCAGTGATCTCGGCTTCCGCCATCTTCTCGTTGATGTCTTCGGAAGTGATCTTGGCTTTACCCAACGTGTCGATGAGCTCCGTATCATCCAGGATGTTGCCCTTGGAGTTCGCGAGCATGTACAGGATCTTGTTCTCGATCTCCACAAGCTCAGCTTTCATGCGTGCATTCGAGACCACGAGCGAGTTCTTCTTCTCGGCCAGCTCGGGCATTTCTTCCTGCACGACGACGCCCAGCGCCTGATCTTCCAGGCCTTTCGGTGTGATCGTGAAGTTGAGCAGCGTCACTTTCACAGACGTCTCTGGCGGGTAGTGCGGATTCGGCAGCTTGGTCGTCATGAAGAACCGGAACGAAGTGTTGTACGGGACCGTTGAGTCGCCGATCTTCATCATCACCTGGCCACCCTGTTTGAACTTGTTCTGCAGAAGGATGGGCTCGAGTGTTGCGTCTAGGGCCTCGCCGACGTTCTCCAGTAGGATCCACTTGCCAAAACGAATGCCGTTCTCCAGTGTCTTAAGGAAACCCTTGTCGGTCAGCTTGATGACGTCGATGCCGTTCTCCGACGTGTCCTTACCGAGGTTCTTGATGAACCGATTCGCCTGGCCCTGTGGGTCGATCAGTAGCGACCAGCGTCGCGCACGAGCCATGATGATCCCGTTCTGTACCGAGAGGTTGTCGGACGGTAGGCCCGCGATCTGCCACCCGCGCACTTTGATCGGGTCGGCGAGCGTCGTGATGATGTTGCACCCATGCGTGTGCGGGATGCTGAACGACTCGAGCCCAGTGTACCAAGCAGCCACGCAGCTCTCTCGAAACTCGCTCGTGAATGTGCCAAGGTAACTGATCGTGCCCGCTGAAATCACGACATCGCCGATGAGGTTGGTGTAATCCTGGTTGAGCTGCCGGATCGTCGCCGCCCACCGCGTTTCTTCGCCTCCAAGGAGCCCAATGAGCTTGAGTGCCGACTCGAGGCGGATCTCACACTGCCGAACATCGCGCACGAGCTGGTCTTTCTTGTCCACGGCACCATTGTAGCTCTTTTCAAGCTCGGCGAGCCGATCGACGACCGCCTGCAGCCGGCCTTTCGCATCAGCAAGCACACGCATCGTAACGTCGAGCTCGGCCTGCGCCTGTGCGAGCACGATCTTCTTGGGCTCGACCATCTTGGCGACGTTGTGGTACGTGTGCATGGCCCGCACCCACATGCAGATGGCCTCACAGGCGAGACTGGCCTTGCGCACGGCCGCGGGCGAGAACTCATCCATCTCGATGTACGGGTCGAGCTGCTGGATGATCTTCTCGCTGATGTTATCCTTGTCGAACTTGAGCATGTCCTCCATGAGCTTCTTAGCGTTGCCCAGGATCGTCTTCTGCGCGCTTTCCCAGTAGTCCTTGACCTTCTGGCCGGCTTTGTCCGGATCCGTCTTCATCACGGGCTTGATGCCAAAGATGATGCACGCAGCTTCCATCGTGAGCTTGACACCATGTGGCGGGTTCTTGAGCGCCTTGACCTCGTCAATGTCCGACTTCTTGAGCCTATTGAGGCACTGCACTGCAGCCTCGAGGGCTGGGAGTGCCTCGTCCAGATCGCGCTGCGCGTCGTCCGCGATCGCTTTGGTGTCAGCGGCCTTCTTATTAGCGATCTGCTCCTCCTTCTCCACCACGGCCTTGGTCTCGTCAGCATCTTTCTTGTCCAGCACGATCTGCTTCATCATCTCATCCACCTCGATTTGCGTCCGCTCGAGCTGCGGTTTAAGCGCCACGAGTTGTTCCTGCATGCCTGCGACCTGGTCCTTCGTGGCGATAATTTTGTCCACGCCGTTCTGTAGCCGACTGCGCTTCGACTGCACCTCTTCGCGCTTGAGCAGCAGCACGGTCTTGAACGTGTACAAGAGCTCCAAATAACTCGTGGGCGTGACATAGTTGTACCGCCGGAGCTTCTCATAGAACTGCACGGATTCGCGTTCGACGCTCTGGTGGATCGTCTGAAAGATGCTCACGACCGCACTGGCCTCGACGCCGCCGCCCTCAGCGCCACCGCCCAACTGAAAGTCTGCGGACGAGATCGCACTAGCAGCCACAGATTGGAGAGCTTCCGCAGGCCACTCACTAAACCAGTCAATCGTGCAGCAATTGACGAGCGACGGGAACATACGAATGCGGTCTCGGAAGAGACTGCCCAAAGGGCTCATACAGAGCACCAAGTGAAGGTTCTGGCGCACGAGTAGCAGATATTGGGCGAACGTGTTGAGCTTCGTGGGCGGGATCTTCTTTTTAACGCAGTACGACCTACAGTGGTTGCCGATCTGGTCGAGGTCTTCGGCCGCGTAGAGATTCGGGACGTCGCCGCTGTTGAGAACGCTGTTGATGTCTTCAAGCATGGTCTCGTGCACGATCTGAACGTCGGAGAACAAGAACACGATAGGCTTTTCGTCGATCCCGGCCTTCATGAGGCACTTTTTAAGGTCCTCGCGCCATTCAGCGATCCCGTACCCCTTTGTGATCTCGATTTGGTTGCAGAGATACTCGGCAATGTAAGCTGCCAGTCGCGTGAGTGACTGTCTACCACTGCCACCGACGCCCAGCAGCAACGCGTTCCCCTGCGGCTGTCGAATCACACGGGAGATACGAGAGACGTGCTCAATGGCGTTCATGAACATCACGAGGTTCATTGGTGCACTGCTCTCGGCGTTGTAGTCGTTCAGGTACTCTTCTATCTGGGACTGGAGCTTCTCGACGTCCGCAATTTCTTCGTAGATCTTCGGGTCTGCGCCAGGGACCATATAGTCTCCGTAGAAGAGATTCTTGGTCGGATGAACGAGCTCCCAGACCGCTTTTTTTGAAGCAGCGTCGCCCCCGGAAGCTCCTGTGACGCCTAGTGATTCACCAAATACCGTGGTGACCTGGGTCCGCAGCAGTTCTTGGAACCACGAGTGGTCCGCGGCGGTCGTGAAACGGTCTTCGAACACGCGCATATTCTCGTGGAGCCAGAGCCGTGCCATCTGCTCGAGCTTCGCGATGCGCTTCGAGTCGCCCATGAGCACGCCCTGGAAGACCTTGGCCAGGTCGCGCAGGTTGAATGTGTAGTGCGACTTGGCGGGCGTCGGCAGCAGCTCGGCGATCACCGTATTATATATATAGATCGTCGACTTGACGAACCTGCGCGCCACGTCCATGGACTTCATCTCCTCGGTGAACTTTTGGAAAAAGTTGCCTAGGATCGTGTCAAACACTACGGCCTTGCTCTCGTCCGACATTTCCGTGTAGCCGACAATGTTAAAGTGGCGTACGAATCGAGCCGTGATCGGGTTGCGGCCGCCGCCCGGAGGGCCCATGGAACAGACGAAGACAACGTCGATGATCGTGCGGAACTGCAGCAGCTTGCGATCGTACCAGCCGTTCTGGTCAAACCACTGGCGTAGTATCTCGATAGGTGGCTGGGCGAAGTACTCCTCCTGCTTGGGCATGTTGAGATCGTCCACATAGATGATGAACTTCTTGCCCGCGGCGGGTCCAAAGACGCCCTTGCGCCGCTTCTCCATTTTGGAATCGATGAAGTCCTGGGTCTGGTTTGCACTCGTCTGGGCCGAGAAGGACATCTTGAGCGGGATGAATTTGTCCGGGTCCGATTTCTCTAGAAACTGATTCACGTTGATCGTCTTGCCCGTGCCTGTGGGTCCGACGATGAGCATGTGCACGCCGAGCGGTAGTGCCAAGTTCATGAGAAATGTCGAGCGCACCGAGTCGCTCGTGGGCACGACGATTTCAGAGAATGACGCACTCGGGTCGATGGAGAACTTGGGGATCGTGTCGAGCCACGGGACCCAGGCTTCCTTGGCGATATCGAACGAGTAGTCGTACACGAGTCCCGCTGTCGGGATCGGTTTCTTTGCACAATTGGCGACGAGCTCCTGTCGCATGTAAGCGTCGAAGCGCATGCGACCGGCGTCATTGCCCGTGGCACCGATGGACCAGATGACGCAGAAGACGAAGATGCTCTCAATGTTGCGCATGAAGTAACCCATCTGCTCGAGCTTGACATCTTTTTTTTCCTCCTTCTTGAGCGGTGCTAGGAAGCAGTCGAGCAGCCGCATCAAGCTCTGCGCTAGGTTCGATGGGATTTGTGGAAGCCACTCCTTCACGTAGCTCGTCACGAACTGCATCGATGGGCGCAGGTAGAGGTCGAACAGATGATACAGTGTCGAACAGAAATCCAGGAGGTTCTGTGGACCAACCATTTGCGGTCCACCAATGTCGTGCGCCAAGCCTTCGATCCAGCTTTGGATGAACGGGTCAAAGCCCAGCGAGCTCGGCTCCATGTACACCATACCCGTGCGGCTCACAGTCGCCGGGGAGGCCACGGAAAGGTCCTCGACCTCGAACATCATGGTCATCTCGTTGGACATTTGGATGATCTCGCCACTGGCGAGACAGAGCTTCTTGTTGTCGTCCAGTACGGTGTTCATGTTTTCGATCCAAATAGCATCCACGGGGCCGTCGAAGATGACCCACTTGCGGTCCGACTTGGTGTCACTCGCGGCCTCGCGGTAGAGCGTCGAGAGGATCCCGTCCTGCCACTCGTGCGTATTGGCATCAAATTCACCGTACAGCTGGCCCATCGTGATGGACTTGGGGTTCAGCTGGTACCGGAGTACTCTCTCGTAGGCGTGGCCGACCTCCCCCAGATTCATGAGCTCCGTGAGCGCCTCTGCAAGCACACTTACGTTGGAAGACTTGCCGCCACCCGTGGCACCGACGACCATGAGTCCGTGACGTACACAAAGTGTTTCGTAGAGCTGGACAACCTTCATGATGAAGAACGGGTGGACCTGGAGCTTCTGCTTCTCGATCGTGAGCTTGATCACACGGATGAGCGCTCCCAAGTTGAGCTGTGGCCGGGATTTGCCCGGGAAGAGGTCGTTGATGATGCCGTTAAAGAGCGGGATGTCGTGCGCCAAGAACTTGGGCAGGTTCACGTCTTGTAGCGCTCTCAGCAACAGCACTTCCTCGTCCATGTCTGGATCCGAGCGCTTGTAGTTGCCCGCCGCCGTGATCACGGTCTTGACGGCGCGCATGCCGTAGTCGTAGTGCGACTGGGACGAAAGCTGCTCCGAGCAAAGCTTGAAGGTCGTGACCATCTTGGCACCGCACTCCTTCGCCTTTTCGTAGCCGTAGGCGAAAAACATGATCTCGCCGATCATGGCGTAGTCGGGCACCATCATCGCCACGGGACGGAAGAGCGCTGCGAGCGAGTCCGGGAGGTCGGAGCGGCCAGCGTAGCCCGGGTTCATCGTGATGAACACGCCAAATTGCGGGTTCACTGCGATGTCGGAGCCTTCAAAGACGATCCGCTTGTCGCCCGCACGGATCGCCAGTTGGATCGTCGTGACCTGTTGACCAATGACCGAGAGCACTTCGATGTTGATGCGGTTGAACTCGTCAAAGCACGCCCAAGCCCCGCAGGCCGCGAGGCCTTTGAAGAACTTGCCCATGGCGATGTAATCGAGCCCATCCGAGCAGTTGAACACGACGCATTGCTTGGCGAGCGCCTTAGCCAAGTCCTTGGTCGTCTCAGTCTTGCCTGTGCCTGCAGGGCCAGCGGGCGCACCGCCCAGGATCATCTGTAATGCCGCCATGAGCGTCATGTAGCACTTATCCGTCAGCGGCGTGATCACCAGGCGGAACGAGTTGCCCAGGTACTCGTAGCCGTACGGACGACGTGCCGAGACCATGTCGGCGAGCAAGTCGTCGTCCCAGTAGTACCGCAGCTGGCTGGACCACATGAAGTCTTCCTTTGTGCTCACCTTGTTGTGCACGAGTCGAGCCGTCACGTCTCGAGCGTGGACGTCGATGACCGTGAGAGCCCCGACGCTGATGCGTGCGAGTTTGTCTAGGTGGCCGCGCACCATCACGACCATGTCGGCGAGCTGCGAGAGCTGGCGCTCCATCATTTTCTTGACGCCGTCGCTGCCGGCTGCCGCCATGTTCTCTTCCATTTCGCGCGTCCAGTGGAACTGGCTGCCGTTCAGCACGCACATGCCGGGCCACTTTTGGATCCACTTGGTGCGCGAAATCTTGGCGTAGTCTTGGATCGAGTTGAACATCACGTCGCGGATGGACACGCGCATCATCTCCTCGACCTCGGTCATCCAGTGCTCGACGTTCTTGCCCACGGGGTTCACGGGCTTGGACATGGCCACTTTCTCACCCTCAGCGGAGATCATGGCCGTGATCGTCAGGTCTTCCTGGAACTCGACGGCGACCACGCCTTCAAAGCACTTCTTGAGATGCGGTTGCACTAGTTTCACGTCCTTGCTCTCCGACAAGATCGACAGGAGCTCTTCGTTCGATAGGAAGTAGAAGCGGCTGAACGCCGAACGTTTTGTCTCGAGAAAATCGCTGAGTCCCTTCTGAACCTGCTCGAGGAACCGGTTGCTCTCCTGGAATCGATCGAGCAGCTTGTCGTTGTTGCAAAACGTGATCACGCTCGGCTTTTGCTTGGCCGCCGAGAGCGTCTGGCGCCAGTTCTTATCCACGGTCGCGAAGCGCTTGCCCTCAGTTGGCAGTTGCTTGTTGATGTCGGGCGAGTCAAAGATCGGCTGCAGATACAGCCAGCTGCGCTGTACCTGGATCCACTCGTCCAGGACGTCCGACACTGTGCTTAGTGTGCGTTCCCACCTGTTGATGCGCTCTTCAAACGGCTTCTTGAAGGCCGAGAACTGCATGGCCTGAGTCGTCGTGATCTGCTCGTCAAGCAAGGCTTGGATCTCATCGACGCTCTTGAGGATGTACGTCTCGGTCTCTCTGTAGTCGATGATCGTGAGGTTCACGCTCTTCCACTGCTCTTCCATCAAGTTGAGCGTCTTCTCGATCTGGTACTCCTTGCCCGCCGTCTCACAGATCCGCGAGATGGTCTCCAAGTGAGTCTCAAGACCTAGCTCAAGTACATAGCTGAGCTTCATGCCGCGGTCCGGTCGGAACGTCATCTGGATCTCCTGGTTCATCTGATTCCAGTGGCGGTCTTGCATCCCCGGATTCCGGAGAGCGAGGATGAGTGGCACGCGTGGCCGAAAGATCGAGATCTCGTCCTTGATCATCGTCGCGATGTCCGTACAGCCCTTCACACCGAGCTTCTCGAATTGTTTGAGCGCCTTCTGGATCGCCGCCCAGTTGGCTTCAACAAATGACTCTATTTCCTCGCCGTTGACATCCAGGAACGCGCCCTCCATCCACTTCTTGTGCTCCTTGAGCCACCCATGAGCAGTCTTCCAGAGGATCGAGTAGGGCTCAAAGTCGCGCCGGATTTTCTGGATCTCGTCGTAGTCCGTGATCTCGTGGCCGAAGAGCGCCTCGCGCGAATTAAAAAGCCTGGAGTCCTCGTCAGCCTTGAAGATCTTCTGCTCAATGTTGAGCACGTACTTGTGAATTTGGTCGAGGCGTGCCAGATCTGTGTACTGCCGGAAGCCATCCACTTCGTTGTGGAGGATGCGCAGCGACTCGGTGAACTCGCCCTGCTGGTCGCGCATGTCGGTTGAGAATTGCGCCTTCTGCATCTGCAGGATGTGATGCATGCGCTTCGTCTGCTCGTTGATCGTGTTGGGGCACAAACGCACGCGCCAGATTGTCGTGAAGTCCTCGCGCTCGTAATGGTACTGGAAATTGTCAAGCACCATACGGAACTTGATGAGTTGCTGGCTCTGCGCAAGCAGTGGCGACAGCTGAGCACCCACACTCTCAAGGTATGCGTTCATTTCCGTGAGCTCTTCGATGTTCTGGGGCACCTTCTGCAGCTGCCGATTGATTGTCTCGTACTTCTCGAGCAGCTCTTTCGCGAGCGTAGTCGAGTTCTTAAGCTGGAAATCGAGCAGTTTCTTGGCGAGACGCCGGTGCTTCTCAGCTAAGAGCGTCCGGATGCTCGAGCAATTGACCGAGTACATGCCCAACTCGACGTTGGTCGCCGGCACGAGCTCTTCCACCACCAGTGCGTCCTGGAAGTGCTTCTTGATCGTCTCCTGGATGAGCGCGAGGTTGAGTGGCTTTGACGCTTGGAACTCGACCAGGTAGTCGTCTTCGCTGAGGTTCACAAAGTTAATGTAGCTCTCGTACTGGAGCAGGTACTCGCGCAGCGGGACCTCAGCTTTCTCCATGAGTGTTTCGATCTCGCCCTTGAGTGCGAGCACCCAGTCTTCGTTCGCACTCACCGATGGTAGGCATGGATGACTGCTCCAGAATAGCTTGTTCATCACAACCTGTTCTACCTGCTTGATGTTCTTGAGGTTTTCGAGCATTTTTAGGAACACGTCGACCACGACGGCTCTGAACGTCGCAATATTGGTGCTGAACGTGAACACGTGACCTCTTTGTTGCTCCAGTGGGTGGGATGGACATACTTCTGAGGTGTCTTCGGGGTCTTTTGGTCTCCATTTGGCGATCTTCTCGGCCATCGAGTCGACTTCGTGCTGGTTGATCACGAACAAGTCGGTCGAGATGCTCAGGTTAACCACGAAGAGCGACGTGGAGCTCAGTAGCTGCCGCTCAAGACAGAGGTACTGCCACTTAATATCGCCGAGTTTGGCACGGTCTAGGTCCGCGTAGGCCACGAACGCGGTCTTGGCGTCCACAATGTATACATTTCCAACCGTTGAGCGCTTGATAAAGTCCCGGAACTGATGCAGCGAGTGGTCGGTGAGGAACCGGAGCGTGTCTTTCATGGTGAAGTTAATTCGTCGCAGCAGCGATCGCAGCTTGCTAAACTCGTAGGTGTCCTGGCGACTCTCCTGGAGGTAATACCAGCCCTTGCCGACATTCGCAAGCGCTGTCTTGATGATATTTGCGATCTTTGTGGGCCACTCCTCGTTGATGCTCTTGAGCACAACCCGCTCGAGTGCTTGCTGTCGCTGCTGGAACTCCTCAAGTTTAGTGCTGCGGCCCGCCTTGACGTTAAAGAGTTCGATCTGCAGCACGCGGTAGCACTCCTCGTTCACCTTGAGCAGCGCCGCCAGGGCTTCCGGTGAGGTCAGAAATGTCTGAAACGAAAAGCCGATAAATTGGTCAGCGTAGTCCACCGGTGGCGCCTCAGTTCTCCGTCCCGCACTCGATTTCACTACAATGCGCTCACAGGGACCCTCGGGGACTTCTTCGTCACCGCAAAGAAATGTGCTGAACACCTCTGGATTGCGCCCTCTCTGCTGGTGAAAGTCAAAGATGATCTGATTCATCGTGCGGAGGTAGTTGAGCTGGATCTCGTGCAAGATGCGCGTCGTGTCGGGGATCCGGTGGTTTTTCCCGTGGAAGATCATAGTGGCCAGGCGCACGATTTTGTTTAGACTTTCGTTTCCTAGCTTGTGCAGCTCTTCCACGGGCATGCAGTCCACGTACAGATTCTTGCGAAGCAGGTTCTGAGCCTGCAGCCGCGACAGTTGTGCCTTCATGTATCTGTCGGCGAAATTGGTCGGGTCTTCGGCCTTGAAGCAGATCTCCAGGCGCTTGGCCTCGGTGACTTCGGTTTTCTTGTTACGCTGGAAACGCACCGAGTACATCTGTGTGGCTAAGTTGTACCCGACGACATGGCCATCGCACCAAAAGCTTGAGAGCCCTCGCACCGTGTACAACGCAGTGGCTGGGATCTGTACGCTGCCATCCTGTCTTCGCCCAAGACGAATCCACTCTTGAGGAGTGTGAATCTCGTAGCTTTCGTCGTCAAAGAGGTGCAGCGGCAAGGCGTCGATGATCATCTTGGCTGCGCCACTCGCGTCGTCGCGCACTTTCGCGTACATGAGTGTCTGCGTGAAGCTCTCCATGCGGGATTTGAGCAGCTCACTGATGTTAGCTGCCTGGTAAAGTCGCTTCTTGCGCTCCACTTCGACCTTGCGCGGTGGCAGGTGCTCTGTGCGCTTGTAGGGCACGAACACCTTGGGCTCGATCTCACCGTCCTCGTCCAGCGCGGGATCGACCGTGGCTAGGACGTGGCCGCCACCAATGGAGAATCCCGTTGGGTGCTGGATGAAGGCCGTGGGGACCGTGATATGAGACGAATCCTTAAGGGTTGTGCACTTTGTGGGCGAAATGGACGAAGCGCTGGTTACCATGTAGTTGGGCTCGAAATTCACGATTCCGACGGGCACTTTGGCCACTATGGTCTTTTTCGACGGGCTTGTGGACGGAGCCAGTCGCTGGGCCTCCATCACCTAAGACAGAGTGATAGATTGGCGTTTGCAAATAGTTACGAGGTGTCATGAAGTATTCGACTCGTACCTCAGTGTTGTTCGGCAGCTTGTCCTTGCCACCCAATCGCGCCATCGTAGTAACCACAGGCGCAGCTCAGGTGACAACGCTTATCTCTTCGATGTGATGCCCAGCAGCGCGTGGCCCGAAGAGACGCGGTGCGATCACTCTTTGCTGTGCTCGACACTGAAACGGCAGTTGCTTCACTTGGATTGCGCCTGATAACAAGCAATGTTTGATATCTAAGCATCTATCTTCACAGCAACTTTCGCAGGTGGTCTCTTGAATCAGTAGCCAACACATTGCTGTGTACTTGAGCAGAGTTAGTATCATAAAGCGATTTTCTGGCTTCTTTCATCATTTACCCTCGGGAATCTGGTCCTCTGATACTCACTTCTTCAGCTTTCTGCCTGCCGCCTACTGCTTTAATGCTGGCAGCGAGTACGATTTGGACATTCCTGCATCTTGGTCTTTGCTATCTTCTGGAGACCACCCGAGGAGCTTTTCGCTGATAAATCCCCCAGTCCCTCCTCCAAGAGCTCCAACATTGTCATCCATCTCGGGAGGGGACGTGAGAAACGTACTCTCGCCGTCTTCACCAATGGGGATCTCGTCCATCCCCGCCAGCAAAGCACTCGCAGCTCCACCTCGAAGTGCAGACATAGGCGAATTCGGCGGCGTTGTCTTTGGCAACCGAAAGCCTGCGCGGAAGACGTAGGACGAGCCCGGCGAGAACGCTGCGCGCGTGGACTCACCGTCCGCTGGGAGCCCGGATGCCACGAGTGCGATTGACTGGCGGCTGTTGCTGTCCCGCGTGGTTGTCTTCCGCCTCGAGGTGCCATTGCCCGCGGTGTTCAGTCCAATGAGCCGCTGGGACTCAAAATACGAGCTCACACCGGACTCATCTCGGCTGCCACCGCTACCTCGATGGTCGTGACCACCCATAGTCCGCCGCTTCATACTCGCGTTAAGCATATTGGATATAGTGTCGATGTAGAGCTCGCGCCGGTCAAGCATGCTCTTGTCGAACTGCTCGCCAATGTTCTTGTTGTTCATGATCTTGGTGTGGATCTTGACCTTTACCTTATCGACAATGGAGCCCTGGGCATCCAGCATGAGCTCCTCGAGGTCGCTCTGGTTCTTCAGTTCCTTGTTGCAGCCCGTCTGCAGCGCTTCGTACTCGCCACGCGCAACGATCAGGTCGGCAATGAACTGGCAGTTGTGCACGAGCAACTGTTGCTGCCGCTCGTTGAAGAGCTTGCGGCCGCCATTACCGTTGTTGTCGGGACCACGTGTGCTCGTCTTGTTGCTCGAGCGTGCCGAGATCTCAAATTTCCAGCATTCCTGCACGATACTCTCGCAGATCTTGTCGATCTCGCGGTTCATGTCCGTGAGGTCCATGTTGCGGATCGACGATTTCGCGATCACTTCGGCGAAATGTTCCTGCTTGGATTGGAAAGACGAGTAGAGCGCCTCAATGCGATCCGACTCCTTGTCCACGATGCTCACGAGCTTCATGGTCGCCGTCTGGATCTCGGCGCGGTTCTCGGCTTGAAGCGCCATCATTTGTGACTCGGCGCTGTCCTGGCGCGCCAACATCTCGTCCTTGGCTCGGTGAAGGCTGTCCAAAGATCCGTTGATCTCCTTGTTCTCTTGGTACTGACTCCTGAAGTTTCGTTCCACATCGCCCTGAGTTTCCTCAAGATCTCTGCGCAAGGACGAGATGGCATCCTCAGCGTGGAATAGCTGGTTCTTTACGACTGCGAGCTCATTGTCCACATTTCGGTTGGTCTTGTCCAGGTCTGTCTGCAGCGAGTGCGTGTGCTTCTGCAGCGCGGCGATCCGGTGGTCTGCAGATTCACTGTAGTCGTGGAACTCCTTCGTGAGTGCGTCTCCACTCTGCATTACATGCTGCAGGTTGTACGAGAGGCGCATGCTCTCTTCTGACAAGTTGCTTATGTTGCTCAGGATGCGATCGACGGAGTCAAACACTTGCGTAAACTGCGATCGGTTCTGGTCCTCGCTGATGGCGTTCTGCTTCTGGATATTTGCGATCTTCTTGACCGATTCCGCAACCGAGAGCGTGATGATGTCGAGCTTGCCACCAAGGGCCTTGATCTCACTATCCAAGTTCTGGTCCACGACCTCCATGAGCGTGGCATTGACGGCCTCAACCTCACTACGGACGATCGCCACGCTCTCAGCGATCCGGGAGATCATCTTACTCTCGAGCTCGGTGCGCAGCTGATCCTGGGTTGTAAACGACGCTTTGACCTCGATTGCGAACTGGTCAACGAACTTCTGCGTGTCCTGGAAACCCTTCATATTGACCTCGACGACGCCAAGCGCGTTTGTGTTCGCCGTGAGCTTTTTGGTTATCTCCTCAATTTCCTTTTGCATTTCCTTGGATGTCTCCTGCGCGTCGCTTTGTCGCGTAGTCAAGTCGACCACGAGCTCCTCGACGCGGCCCTGCTTGCGCGTGAGCAGCTGCATCGTCTCGCCGTTCATGCTGTTGATATCCTCCTGTTCAGCGCGTGACGAGAGCAAATCATCCAGCAGTTGGTTCGACCGCGTCTCGACATCTTGCAGTGTGCGCTCGCGATCGATCTTCATCTGCTGTGCGATGCGCTGCTCAGCGCCAATGAGATCGTTGCGCGTCACACAAGCCCGCAGACTCTCGTTGAGCTTGTCCACTTGGCTCTGCACCACGCCCTCGTGCTTGCTATTGCGCGCCTGGACGACCGCATCGCGTCGCTTGATCTCAGACTGGAGCCGCACAACCGTCTCCTTTGCGTCTCGGAACGAATCGCGCAGGGCTGCAAAGTCGTTCGTCTGCTTGTGAATGCAGTCCCAGAGCGGCTTGAGCATCGCTTCGAGCTGCACAGCGGAGTGAGGCGCAGGGTCCTCTGCGTCAACGAGTGCAGCCGTTGCTGCAGCAGCGGCAATATCGGCATTCAGGTCCTGCGTGGAGTTCCCCATAACGGTTGCCAGCGCCACCTTTGGCCGCACCGAGATGGAGTTGCGCTGGGAGCTTGAGCGCAGTCCACCGGTGGACAGCCGGTGATGTGGGGACGGATTATACCCACCGCCAACGTTGCCCGCATTGCTGCTGCTCGTGCTCTGGTGCAGCAATATTTCGTGGCGTAGATCGAGCACCTCTTTCTGGAGGTAGTTTACTTGGTCCTGGAGCGCCTGGCACTCGACAACTGAGTCGACGCTGCCAGCCACCTCAGTGAGCGCCTTGAGCAACCACGGAGGCAGCGCTGTGCCACTCAGCAGTTCATTCTTCTCGATTGCTTGCACCTGGCCGCGCAACTTGGTGATGACGTCCACGAGCGACTCCTCGTTGAGCAGCAAGTCAGGCGTGTTGCGCCACGTCAGGCGCGTCGAGTTGTCGATCCCAAACTCCATCTTCATGCTTCGCTCGCTAATTGGCCTGGCGTGCGTGCGTGCAGCGCATACCGGCCAGCGCCTTGCTTCCTTTCCCCTCACACGTCAGTCACGCTTCACGAGAGGCTGCTTTTGTCTGTCACTAACCACGAAGCAACCGACACATGGGTTATTTTTACACGCAAGCGCCACTGAAATGCCAGGTCAAGCAAGCGAGAATGATGGGGGGCGCGCTGCAGGTGCCAGTCGAGGCATCACCACCCTTGCATCTACGATCTATGGCGGCGACCTTGCAGCTGCTGCTGATACGCGACGGCTCGGCGCTCGGCGCTCTTCCTGTGACGCTGCACCAACTGGCTCGCGCGTTCCCGTCCGTACTCAACTCACACGAAGTCGTGCTCGTATTACCCATCCAATCCGAGATGTTGCTTATTGCTAGGGCTAGAGCCACTGTCGTGTGTGTCTGTGCCGACGTCACACTTGGCAAACAGAAGAAAGTAAGCGAATTGATCCCAGCCCGTGCGAGGTCGCTGTCAACTCCGGCAGGTGGTCGTCAAGTATACGACCGACGGCACCCAGCTCATCACACGCCACGTCAAGGCGCAAACTGCTCGCAATCGTGCGACGGTTTGTGTGGCCTTGTGCTTCAATGGGCAACCATGTTCTGCGATATGCTGACTCTCACAGGCGAGTCCATGTCCGTGCAGAAGCTCGCGATCTTTCACAAGCCGCGATGCATACGACTCAGAGGATTAGGGCGGAAAGAAGTGATACTCATCGCCAGCACCATTACACTCGTCTCCGGTGAGCGCAGTCTCACTGGTGGCCAAAATAGGTACGGGATCATCGCGGAGTGCGAGCATGTCGCCCGCTGCCTGAGTAGCGCGACATCATCTGCCTGAAACTGGAGCTCCTCGCGCGTCCTTGCAACCGACAAGACTGGTACGATTACCAGTGGAGATTGATGCGGTAATTCCACCAGGAACTCGATCCTGCGATGGCTGCCGACTCGTTCGTGGCGTTCTCGCCCGAGTGCGACGGCGTGAAATGCTCGGAGTTGAGCCAGATGATGAAGTTCTCGTCTTAGTCCTGCAACGCGGTCAGCTACATGGACGAATAGGCGACGAACCGGGGTGCGCAAGGTTGGGAGCATATGCTGGCGGGTGACTGTGAACGAGAAGCTCGACTTAAGCAGCCAGGAAGCGCTGCGCATGACCGCCGAATCACCCGCGAGCAACGCCAATGGCGAGCAACATCGACGCGCATCGAAGATTATACGGAACGTACGAGAATTACTTGGCGCACACACACTCAAGCAGAGCGCGCTCGCTCCGTCATACTCACAGGATGTTTGCGAGGCCTGCGCCCCTCGCTCCGAATGAAGGCACCTGCAAGCGGAGGGGTTCCAAGGTCGGTTTGCGTGTACTTGTCTTTCCTTTTTTAATTGTTACGTATCATCTCACTGTCACTCACAAGACTATCGAGATGGGCTCGCTCATGTCGCCGCCGTCGGCCAGTTGCTGCAGCGCCTCGACACTATTTCTCGCAGCGCACAGTATTGTTTGTGCGCGTGGTTCGTCGGCCAGCAGTGCGTTCGTCGGCAGCTGGATCTGCTTCCGCCGTGCTCTCGTCCTGCTCCCTGTTCGCTCTCTGTCCATTCATTTGGATCGCTGATGAATGAATGATGCATTTTGCACTATTCCGGTGTGGCCCTGTCGACGGATGCCTTCAACTTCAACTTCTGTCACTATTCTTGGAATAGTGACATGTCCGAAGTGTGAAATTATACATCTGTGCAAATGACGTCAGGTCGACATCAAGGGCGACAGACGGGAAAGCACATGCGTCACCAGCTGGTGCGAATAGCTACATCTATCAGGCGCGCTTCAAGTCAGCAGTTTTTGTACCGAGCAGTGTAGCGGAAGGTGGTGGCGCCATGCTCACACAAATATCCGTGCGCTTGCCATACAAAACATCCACCATAAAATTGCCTCCTCCTAATTATTCAAGCCAGAGTGCTCTCTCTCTCTGCCTTTGGTTTGAGGGTCCACGCAAAACAGTCAGCGAAAGCAGATTTTTCTATTCTTTGGAATTTATCCAACATAAACAGGACCATGTACCCTGTCTTAAGTTGCATTATCATTGCATTTATCTGCGAGAAAGTTGAAAAAATCGAGTATCACAGTTGTTTGCATTTGGAGCATAGCGACAGCATGATACCTATAGGACACGTTCTGAAGGATGTGACAGAGCGTCTGGTATGCAGATCGGATGTATACTCTCTTCGACACTGGTAACAACCTAGTGCTGAAATTTGTTGGTAAGCATCCGAAAATGCTCTTTCCTCCGAACTATAAACTTTGTCAAGTACCCTTGGTACTCCAAATCAGGATGTGCTCCTCTCAGGCAACTGGACGTTTTACAAGTTGACGATCTGTATACAGAGGGTATGTATTCATACAGAGAATCTCGCAAACACTAATGATTTCAAACATATCATATATATTGAAGTATAAATTATACTAAAGTATGAAATGTGGCAGGTTTCAGGTAATCCATGGCCCGGCTATTCGATTATCCATCCGAAAAGACAAACAGGCGACGTGTGAGTGAGTTGCGATGATGCCTCTGCCGTCTGTGGATGGATCGTTCCCGTCTGCGTGTGCGCGTGTGTGTGGCGTCGTCCCTGAGCTGCTGCTGTGTGGATGTGTGAAAGCCGCCAGTCAGTTCTTCTCGAGACGAGCTTCAGTTCCACAGTCAGAGGCCTCCAAGCAACTATCTGCCACAGGCCGATTCTAGAACTTCACACAGAGACACAGTATGGCGAGCATGTCCAGGTGGCACGCGCTCGCGGCCCTCGTGGCGGCGCTGCAGGTGTCGGCCTCTCTGGCGAGCGGTGGAAACGGTTCGGCCGCGATCACCATCGGCGGCAGCCCGACGCTCGATGAGAGCAGCGGCAGCGGCAGCGGGACCGTCACCTCCCCGCGCCGCGAACTGCTCACGCTCAACGCGCGCTCGGGCATCCGCACGTGGGTGGACACGTCGACACCGGCAGACAAGCAGGTGTACGTGTCGTCACGTGGGGCACGCTGGGATCTGGTCATGAGCGACGAGTTCGGCCAGACAAACCGGTCATTCAAACCCGGCACCGACCATCTCTGGACGACGCTCGAGAAGCCTGACGGCGTCAACGGCGCGCTCGAGCTCTACTCGCACGACATGGCGACCGTTGAGTGCGACCAGAGTGACGATGGCGGCACCAAGCGCGTGTGCTACCTGCAGCTCAAGACCATCGACGAGGTCAACACGATCTCGATCTACAACCAGTACACGCGGCCGCCAGCGTTCCAGAACTCCACTTTCGTACGTGCTGTGCTTACATTTGCTGGCGTTCATGTGTGGTGTGTCTGACGAAATATGTTGGGTCTTTCTCATGTAGTACTACCGCGCGGCGATGCTGCAGTCGTGGAATAAGTTCTGCTTCCAGGGCGGGATGCTCGAGATCCGCGCCAAGCTGCCCGGGGCGACCTCCAAGGCGTCGGGGAACCCGGACATCGCCAAAGGACCGAACGCGCGCGCGTCGGCTAACGACTACTACCCGACATGGCCTGGCCTCTGGGTCATGGGCAACCTCGGCCGCGCCATTTTCAGCGCCTCCACGCAGCGCATGTGGCCCTTTTCGTACAACCAGTGCGACGAGCGCGTCTTCCCGTCCTACAACCAGCGCATCAGCGCGTGCAACGGCAACCCAGGCCACGGCCTCAACCCGTTCCAGGGCCGCGGCGCGCCCGAGATCGATCTCCTGGAGGGCGGTGGCGTTGGCATCTCGTCGTCGATCCAGATCGGCCCTGGGCTCGCGCAGAAATATCGCCGCATCCCAGTGAACAAGACCCTCGAGTTCGGAAACACCGAGTGCTTTTACGGCGCGCAGTGCAAGACCATTGGCGCCAACTTGCCCAACGTCCCAACCAAGATTTATCAAGCCCGCAAGATCCAATCCTGGTACGTGGGCCTGCGCTACGCGGGCAACGATTACTGTGCAGTGGACAAGAACTCGACACAGTCGTACGAAAAAGTCGCGGCGGCGCTCAAGAACGGGCTCACGGAAAACAAGTGCACGATAGACACGTGCCCCGGTTCGTTTGACGTGCAGGCGGACCTCGGGTACATTGACGGCAACAAGACGCGCGGGCGCTGGGGTATCAACTCGAACGGTAACTGCTTCACGGACCTGAATGCGTACCAGGGCGTGTTCCTGTGCGACCCGGACAGCCAGAACCCCAACTGCCTCGCGCCGCGAAACGACACGACGGCGCCGACGAACACGATGGCCAAGTTTGACTACCAGATGGACGCGTTGTCTGCGAACTGGGGCATCCACGTGGCCGCATACACGAGCTTCTTGATATACCAGATCGAGTGGGTCATGGGCGATGAGGGTTACATCCGCTGGATGCTCAATGGCAACCCGATCTTCGAGATCCCGGCCGAGTCGGTCATCAACGTCGGCCAGGACGAGACCAACTCGAATCCGGTGCGCATCTTCCTGGAGGAACCCATGTACATCATCTTCAACGTCGCAGTGTCGCAGCAGTGGTCCACGCACCCGCCCAACACGGACAAGCCGTGCCGTGGCGACGGCAAGGACGCCAAGGCCAACCGCATCTGCGACAGCTTCCCCATGTACATGAACATCGACTACGTGCGGCTGTACCAGGACCTGTCCTCCGATTCAGCCATGGCGGTCGGTTGCGACCCAGCGACCCACCCGACGCGCCAGTGGATCCAGGACCACATCCTGGATTACACAGACGACGCGAACATGCACATCGACGTGAACGGTGGCGCGCGCTGCCGCACGAACCAGGACTGCACGATCCCGTGGTCGGCCACGCTGCAGTTCCAGACCGGGTTCTGCAACTCGCGGTCCGTATGCGAGTGCTCGAACCAGTACTGGGGTGGCCCGCGCTGCACGCACCAGCTCCATGCGACGTCCTCGAACGGCACGCTGGCCATGTCGAGCTATGGTCCGCCGCTCTACGCCGCCATCGCGGTCTCGGCCATTGCGCTCATCGTGACGCTCATCGTGATCGCGATCTTCGCGCGCAAGCGCCGCGCCCAGCGGGCCGCGCAGCTCGTGCGCGAGGAGAAGAACCGCGCGCGCATCGACCCACCCGACGAGGTGCTGAGCTCCAAGGCGCACCTTATGTCGATCGACTACGAGGAGGCCGAGTCCACCAAGAACAGCGGCTACTACCCCAACCAGTACTGAGGGAGATCTTTTTTGTTGGTGGTGCTTGCTTGCACTGATGGGGTCACACAATATAACACATGTGTACTTATCTTGTCTTTGCAAGGTTAATTCGTGTTATCTTCTCGTGTCCACTTATCAAGAGCCCTGGTAGACTTGAGTCTCTCGCCCTCTCTCCATGCAATGGTAGAGACTCTAACGATAGTCGGTCTACGCGTGGAGCTTGTCTGCGCGTCGGAACAGGCTGTCAACGATGCTGCCGACGTTCTCGACCACTCCGAGGCCCGACGTGTAGGTTTTCTGTGAGGTAGGTCCGCATCAAAACAAAATTGTCAGTCACAACTTTAACACATAGCAAGATAAAGAGATGCACGTACGTCTTCCATTGCGCTCTCGTAGACGATAAGCTGACCCTTGCCCTGGTCCAGGATGCCGTGGAACTTGTGGTCCAAGATCATCTGCGAAAGCCTGGATGAGAAGACAAGCAAGTCAACATTTTGTCAGTCTTTTCGAACAATGTCGAGAACCAGACTTCGCGATACAACACACACGAGACGTACTTGAGCTCGATCTGCGGCAGCGGGAGCTTAATGAGCTTGGCAACGTGCTCGATCTCAACGCACGAGAACGGTTGAATGATCTTGATCAGGTTGCTTTCCAGGAGCTGCTCGTACAGCTTGCCCAGGTGCGTCTTGATCAGCGGGTCCTCAACCAATTCTACATCAACAAGATACAAGAATCACATCAGCAAACCACCGATAAACCGTACGGCCACCAGTCAAACTGCGATCAACAGAAACGTACGAACGGCGTATTTCTTGGTCGCTTCCTCAAACATCTGCAATGAGCGCTGCTCGTGGGCCTTGGCGACCGCCTTGAGCGCCTCCACGTCGATGCCGACAAACTTGATCGCCTGCTTGCTGTTCACAATGTTGTTCACGTCGCTGGCGCCGCCGCTCGCGATCTTCGAAAGCAACATGTACTTGAGGCAGCTCAGCGCCTCGACCTCGTCAATCGACGCGAGCGCCTCAAAAGACTCGAAGAAGTACGAGTACGCGGTCTTGTAGTCGTGTTCCTCGGCATGCAGGATGCCCGACATCTCGTCGATCTGCGCCTGGGTCTTCGGGATCACGTAGATGGCGTTCGAGATACTTCGCGCAGCTGTGAGCGCCGCCTTCGCCTTGGGCACGTTGCGCAGCGCGTGGTGCAGCTTGCTCTCGACCAAGTGGATTTCCACGAGCAACTGCTTGTCGTCAAGCTTTTTGATCTCGCGCAGCAGCTTGTTGATCAGGTCCAGCGCGATCTGAAACTTCGCCTGCTGGAAGTAGCTGATGCATGAAAATTTATACGAAGCAAACTGTGAGTTAGCGCTGTATATCAGCACAGTAAATACTAATCGGCACACTCACATGGACGCCAAGCGTGCTTCCACGCGCTGACGCAGGAACGTATGCTTCTCGCGGTTGCACCAGTCGATCGAGTCGAGGCAGAGGTCGGCTTGGAGCTGGAGCGCCAGGTCCGTGTCCAGGACCTTCACCTTCGCGGCCATGTCAATGATCGTGCGCACTAAGGATGACAACAACAGCACAGAGTAATACCATGAGTATAATCACTATGCGAAAACTCTGTTAGAGATGATGGAAAGACGCACCGATCTTCCCAGTCTTGGCCTTGGGCACAGTCGCAAAGTACGGTCGTAGCGACTGCAGCAGCGTCGCCAACTCCTTCTCACGGCTACAATGGAGAACACCTCGTTAATATTATATACACGCAGTACCAAGTCGTCACAGCGCTGCCCTATTTCGTACCCGTATTGGATGTACAACTGGCCGAGCTTGTAGATCGAGTGCTCCTTCACGCGCTGCACTTCGTCACTGGCCACGTCCTTCGCATCTAAAACAGTCCATCAAGCGCAAGACCCCGTCAGTGCAATGCATCTACACGAATAGACTACCATACAACACCATTGATAGCCAGACAGTCACGCAAACGTGAAGAGCTCCATGTTTTGTCGTGCCTACCGTGATACGAGAGGATTTCCTGGTAGAGCAGGATCGCCTGGTCCGGCGAGGAGGTGGCCGTGAAGCCCGCGACGAGCTCCGCCGCGTCCTCGAACTTGAGTTGCAGCGGGTGCACCACCTCCGGCTCCGTCATCTCCACGTCCTGCATGGTCATCGTCCTCTTCTTCCTAGCTTTCTTCTCGCTTTGGATCCCCCCTCGATATCTTTTATTGTTACAGGTGTTACAACAAACGTCCCTATCACCCCGGTTAATTGTCACAAAGCTAAGTTTTGAGTTTTTCTGAGAAACTGGGTATTCTCAGAAAACTTCGTTTACCTCCCAAAATCGATCAGAAAGCAATCGTTTTCGGACTTTATCGGGTATTTTGCGAAAATAATGGGGGGTTTCACAAAATTCCCAGCAAAGTCCGAATTTGACCTGATAAAACTCAGATTCTCAGAAAATACTGTTCTCTGATTGGCTCCGACAGCTTTCTCAAACGTCTTGCTTTCAGTAAACAGTGATTATCTTCAATAAGCCGTAGCTGATTTGCGTAGCTTTTGACAGGATATTTATTTACAGAGGTTTAAGAATCATAGTAATGGTATGATGCGCTAATTTCTGCATCATCATATTTGTAAGGCGTATCGAAGATACCCGGCGACTATTGACGATAATCACTGTACTTAATTTTCACCTGCTCGGACTTAGTGGACCCCGACTAAGTCCGAACATGTAAGTATACTGAAAGCAAGCTGTTTGAAAAGCTGTCGGAGCCAATCACAACGCATTCTGAGGACTGCAGTTTATCATGTTTCACAGTATTATATCATGTTTCACAGTATTGCTCGGAGCCAATCCCAAAGAGCTACAAAGAATGTCGTCGGTGATGATGATGCGACGAGCTGTTGCTGCGCTCGCGGTGCGCAACGCGTGTTCTCGATCGATGACGACGGCGCTGCAGCGCTCAGCTCTGCAGTCGCGTGTCGCTGCGTCGCCGCTCCCGTGGAGCCAGCGACGTGTGGCATCGCAGCGCGCGTTCTCGACTGACGACAAGGTGACGTTCACGTTCATCGACGCCGAGGGCGAGGCCGCGACCGTCTCAGCCACGCCGGGGCAGTCGCTCCTGGACGTCGCCCACGAGAACGACATTGAGCTGGAAGGTGAGCACCTAACTGACTGGTGCAGTATGGTATTTTGCTGTTTGCTGCCATGTGTACTAACTGTTGATGATTGAAATTCGTTAGGTGCTTGTGGTGGCGAGCTCGCGTGCTCGACGTGCCACCTGGTGTTCGAGAAGGAGCTCTTTGAGAAGCTGCCAGAGATCAGCGAGGAGGAAGAGGACATGCTCGACCTAGCGTGGGGGCTCACTGACACGTACGTGTTCGCTGCGACGCCTTCGGGGCGGTGTTGTTGTGGCTCATCTGGTATTGTTTACTATTATGCCAACACAGGTCGCGCCTGGGCTGCCAGATCAAGGTGACAAAGGACCTCGAGGGCGCCACAGTGCGCGTGCCGGACGAGACCAACAACCTCATGTAGAAATCTTCACGCGAATCCTCCTCCCTTTTTTGCGCCAGCATGATATAGAAGCAAACGCATAGCCACAAGCAAGCGCGAATTGCCAACGGTACACTGTATTGCCCAGTCTCTCAACACTGTTGATCTTCTTGCGTTTATTTATGTATCACGCACCGGCACATCTCGGTCGCTCGCCAGCTCATCATGTGGGCACCGCCGCCTTGATCTGCTTGCGCTCCAGCTTCTCGCCCTTAAGCACTTTCTTGATCTCGGCGCCCGAGAGCGTCTCGTACTCGAGCAGCGCCTTGGCGATCGTCTCCAGGTCGCCACGGTGGGTCTCAAGCAACGTCTTGGCGCGCTTGTAGGACGCGTCGCAAAGCTTCTTGACCTCCTCGTCGATCACCTTGCGCGTCGTCGGACTCGTGTCGTTCGCGCGCAGGTCGTGGAAAACGAGCCCCACTTCGTCGCTCATGCCGTACTTGGTCACCATCACGCGCGCGAGATTGGTCGCCTGCTGGATGTCCGAGGACGCGCCACCCGTGATCTCATTCGCGCCGAACGTGAGCTCCTCGGCGATGCGGCCGCCCATACACACGTCCAGCCGCGCGAGCAGCTGCTTCCGCGAGATGCTCGTCTGGTCGCCCTCGGGCAGCTGCGACACCATCCCAAGCGCTTGACCGCGAGGCATGATGGTCGCCTTGTACACTGGGTGAGCCCCGGGCGTGTTGATCGCCACGAGCGCGTGGCCACCCTCGTGGTACGCCGTGAGCTTGGCCGACTCGGGCGTGATGAGCGCTGACTTACGCTCGGCGCCCATAAGGATCTTGTCCTTGGCGTACTCGAACGAGTCCATGTCCACGACCTCGGCGTTTTTCATGGACGCGCGCAAGGCAGCTTCGTTCACGAGGTTTGACAGATCCGCGCCCGACATGCCCGGGGTCGCGCGCGCCAATACGTCCAGGTCCACGTCCTTGCCGAGCGGCACCTTGCTCGCGTAGAATTCGAGAATCTCCTTGCGGCCAGCCACGTCCGGGAGTGCGACTGTCACGTGGCGGTCGAAACGTCCCGGACGGATGAGTGCATTGTCGAGCACATCGGGAAAGTTCGTCGCACCGATGACGATGATGCCCTTATTCTGGTCAAAGCCGTCCATCTCGACGAGCAGCTGGTTGAGCGTCATTTTCATGGCCTGCTGCTCCTTCATCTTGCGCGTGCCGCCAATGGCGTCGATCTCATCAATGAAGATAATGCACGGCGCCTTCCGCTTGGCCGCCTCAAAGAGGTCGCGCACACGACGTGCGCCGACACCCACGTACATTTCCTCAAACTCCGAGCCCGACGAGTAGAAGAACGGCACGCCGGCCTCGCCCGCGATCGCGCGCGCCAGCAGCGTCTTGCCTGTGCCAGGGGGACCCATAAGCAGCACGCCCTTGGGCAAATTGCCGCCGAGGCGCGTGAAGCGTTCTGGGTCCTTGAGGAACTGGACGATCTCCTCAAGCTCCTCCTTGGCCTCGCTTGCGCCCTTGACGTCGCTGAAGCGCTTGTCGCTGCCCGTGGCGCTCGAGATCTTGGTTGCGCCGCCGATCTTGCCCACCTTCTCATCCAAGATCGCGCCCAGCGCGGACACGACGAGGAACGCGACACCTAGCGTGCGCAGCGTCTTCCACATGTTGTTCTTGAACGAGCCCTCGACCATGGATACGTACACGGGGTCCTGCGCCGTGACGCCCTGCGCACCGGCTGCCATCGCTGGTGCCAGGCCGCTGCTACTGCTGTACTTGGGTATGCTGCCGTACTCACGGTTCGCAAAGCGCTGCGTGCCCGCGAGCAGCTCTGGCATGTCGAGCGCGTCAATGCGACCGGTCCTGTATAAGCATACGCAAAAAGACGCAATGAGTAACGCCAAATAACAACGGTAGCCAATGAACAATCGTGATAGGGCGTCCGCACTTGACTAGGGCTTTGATGTACTCCTTCTGCACGGCCTCGTCGACGGCGAAGCGGCTCTCCTCGATGCGGCGGATCACGAGCGCCGGGTAGTTCTTGTTAAGCTCCTGGAGGAAGCGCGTCTGGCGGAACGCGTCTTCCGGATGCAGGTTCGCATCGTGCTCGAGCGATTTGAGCTGCTTCATCTTGCTGCGCTGCGTCATGTTGAAGATCGTGCGCTTGCTCTCGCCCGCGCGGGTCGCAATCGCCGGTGCGCGGTTCAGGTGCTTCACAAGCAGCTGCGGGTGCAGTGCATGGTGCATTTGCTGAGGTACACAGACACATATAAGTGTACACAGTAAGGTGCGTTAGCACACACGCATACACAGCAGGGCGGGCACAGCAAGTGGCTCTCTGTGTCTCTCGTTGGCTGGCAGACAAGATCTCCAGTCGCCAGCACAAACAATAAGCGAGCGCTGTCGTCACGCAGCTCAATAAAGCGAGTGGGTGGGAGTAACAGAAGCGGGTGGTCACTCACGCGCTCCGAGCTTGCTCTCGTGGCGGCGACGCGCATCTGCGCCACGGTGCGCGGTCGCAGGGCCCACATGTTCACTCTCTCTCTTTCGATTGCTCTGTATGGGAATGCTTCGTTCGCTTCTCGAATAGCGCTTATCTGGGTTTAAATCTATACCGGGTGAAATTAATTAACCCAACTGGGTGAAACAATCTAATAAGCTCAACATAGTAGAAAATCTTATGTTGCCCCAGACGACTGACTTGGTTATACTATGATCTTGTCTGGATGTCTATTTTAGACAAAAGACCGGGCAAGGTCATAGTATAACCAAGTCAGTCGTCTGGGGTACCTTAACTGCATGTACTGTGTTAGGTTATTTAAAAACTACCGGTATTTACCGGTAATATATGTTCTAGAATATCGCGTTCGTATCGACGATATCGATATCATGCCTCTTCTTGAAGTTGGTGTTTGATAAATCGTCCAGCACATTCGCTCACAGATCGCAAAAACAAGCAAGCCCGACAAGCCAACAAGCGAGCGAGCAGCGGACGATGGCGACGATCAAGATCACGATCAAGAACGAGACGACGTCCTTCGTACTGGAGACGTCCCCGAGCGAGAGCATCGCTGGCGTCAAGGTGCCGCCTCTCTCTCTCTCTCTCTTTACGAGCTCCCTTTGTGTGTAAAAACGCTTACAAGGGGCGCTTGCGCTTGTTTGCTTGTTTGTTTGTGTGTGACAACAACTCGACTGTACTCACAGGCCGAGTACCTGGAGAGCGGCAAGAATGCGGGCCACCCGAACTACATCCTGCTGCTGCACAAGGGCAAGGAGCTCCAGGACGAGAAGTCGCTCGCAGAGCTCGGCATCACGGACGGCGACGTGCTCGTGCACATTGAGGTGTGATGTTGTTTGTTTGTTTGCTTGTGTATGTTGGTTTGCTAACCACAATCGTGCGCGCGTGTGTGTTTGTGTTACTTTAGGCCGCGCACGAGCCGTTCCGGCCACTGAACTACAAGGCACTTGCGCAGTCGATCAAGACGCGTCGCCGCCATGAAGAAGCCAATCTCAAGATGATGAAAGAAGGTCAACACGCGCAGGTGTTGCCTTGAGTTGCTGATATTAATTGTGGTGTGCTAACACCAGTGTGTTCTGTGTGTGGATGTTATTTTTTAATTCAACAGACAACATTTGGGCTGCTGGAGAAGGTATGTTCTTCTTCTCCTCTTTCCATCACGTCGTCTAGGATTATTGCGCTTATGAATATTTATCTTTAATAATATTGATTGTATGTCCTAATAGACGGCACCGTGCACCGCCTGGGCCTGGAGAAGAGCCTGATCTCGACGAGCGCCCCGAAGACGCCGCAGTTCGTGCCGATCAAATGTACGTTGGTTTTGCTGAATTTTTTTATTGCTGTCTATGTATGTTTGTATTATTATTTTTTACTTATCAGGCAGAGCTGACTGTGTGCTTAATCTGTATGCATCGTGCTCAGCGACCTCCGGACGCGCGTTCTTCAACCAAATGTCGGTGCGCGTCAACGGCTGCAGCTTCCACGTCCTCCCAGGGTGCGTCTCTAGTGTTTTTATTCATTTTTGATATGTGATGCTGTGCGACTGACACCTGAGCCTGTTAAATATCCCGTGCAGAATGGAAGGGCGCTGGAATGGCGAGCTCGCGACCGTCCCAGTGTCGGAGGAGGGCAACCAGGTGTGCTCGTACGACCTCATCTTCCGTGACGATGAAGGTGCGAGACTGTCCACATATTTTATGTGTGTGCTGTCGTGGTATTTATCTGAGATTATATTTATTTACCAGGCGTGTGGAGCCAGCGTCAGTCGCGCACGACAATCAGCGGACTTACGTTGACGCAGCACTTCTGGATAAAGCCCGTCGCGGACGGCATCTTGAAGGTCGAGACCGATGACCCGTCGCTGCGTGGCTCGGACATCACGATGCAGGAGCTCGGCACGAACTTTGTCATCATCACGGCCACGTCCAAGCGATCTGGTGAGTGGCGAGCTTTACAGCTTTCCATTGCGAGCAAGATTGTGGCTCACAGCAATACCATTTTTTTCATCTCTTCAGGTCGCCCAATGATGGTCGAGACCATCACGATCGTCGATAGCTCGCGTCGTCTGCGCACGGTCCAGGTTCGTAGCGCGTGTGTTGTGAACCGCAGTGTCTATTTGGCTCGAAGCTAACTAACCTTGGGTATGTTCGCTAGCGCTTCGATGAAAGCGGCGCGTTCCGCTCCGTGTACGTCATGAACGAGACGAGGTTCGTAGTTCTGTTTGCTTGCCAACCTTGTCGCTTTCACAAGATTCGCGAAGGCTAACCTCACCATTTGTGGTGTTTGTGGGTGTTTTGCAGAGTCGTGGATGCCGTCTCTGGTGCGATGGAGAAGTATGAGAACGTGTTCTAAACCCAAGCTTCTTCAAGAGCAGTTGAGTGATCCGAGAGAGAAACGAGCATAGCAGAACACAACAGAGGCGACGGTCAACAGCAGACGACAATATATTCGTGGTCGTCGACTCCACCAGCCAGCGAATTGTTGAGAAGAAAACTAATTCCATACAGAGAAGAAACAAACAACAAGCATTTGACAACATTGTTGGACGGAGCAATTCGATTTTAAATATTACATGACCTCGTCGTCGCTCACAGGCGGTCAGTCAATACACAGGAGATCTATCCACACCAGTCGGCTTCTGTAAGATACGTGACCCTCGTTCCCTCTATCGCTATCCATGTACTCCTTGGGCGTACAACATGAGCGTCTGCTGTAGCTCGTCGTCGTCTATGTGCTGCCCTCCAACGTATCCCACGTCGCGCGCTGGAAGTAGAGCTTGAACGGGCGCGGCAAGCTGGTCACTACGCGCGCGACGTCCGTGGGGGTCGCTTCTTGGCTCATAGTGTAGCCGTTGATCGCGAAGATCGTGTCGCCGAGAAAGACCTTGCCGCTCTCTTCGATCTCGCCTGCTTCGCCATGCTTGCCGCGCACGAACGACGTGACCGCGATCTGCGTTCCGAGCTCGCCGAGCGTTACGTACAGTCGCGTCCGGTTAATCTCCACGACCGCGCACTCCACGCCAGCGACTGTTGCAAGTATCGATGCCTCGACTTGCTGCTGCTGCGATGGTAAAGCCAAGGCGTACCGATTGCCAATGTTGTCCGGGAGCTTGGTTACAAAACTGGACTTGTTTGGAGACAGGAACGACGACGACATATCTTGATCTGCGCCTGGTTTTGCTAACGATGCTGATAGGAATGATGACGCCGTTTTTCCAGCAAATGAGATGTTGGGCGGCACTACGTCCGCCTCGACCTCGAAATCGTCCTCCAGTTCGAAGCGTCCGATAGCTTCCTCTCGGTATTCTGGTGAAGGCTCATCGCTCTCGGTGCCGTCATCGTCGACCTCCAGTGCTCCTCCTGATCCTGGATGACTCTGCTGCACTTGCTGCTCATTTCGCTCTTGAGCAGACTCAACAACCGAGAAGCGGCTATCGTTTGAACTGAAGCCTTGGCCCGAAGACTCGGTCGGTGCAGTGTCGTAATACTGGTTGTCTTTGGACCGGCTTTGCTGCTGCTGATACGATGATGACGCGAAGTGGTGTGCTGCGACTGGTGCCGGTGGCTGTGTCGTCGGTCGGTAGTCCACCACGTTCGATCGACTGTGGTTGTTGAATTTCGGTGCCATTGTCCTGGCCAGTGCTGCTGTCGCTGAGGTATTGCTGTACGCATTGGATTCAGAGCCCACGGGAGCAAAACTGCCCACGATGATCCCATTTGCCGTCGTCCACTGGGATCTCGCTGGCGATGCTCGCTGCTGTGGGTACTGCACTGGTATCGCAGTGGGTTCAGCGAATTGTTGCGGGTGGGCAGTCTGTGGAGGCTGGTACTGTGGACGCAGGTGGCTCGTTGGCGCATGGACGCCCGCAAAGTACGGAGTAAAGTTGACGCTGTTGGTCTGCGGCACAGGCTGCATCATCGACGTGTTGTATCGAGGCAGACCAGTCGTTGCGTGCACTCGCTGTCTGCCGTAGGCGGTATTCCATTGGTGCTGCAATACAGCTTGTTGCTGCCGACTGAGAGCCAGGTTGACGCGAAGAGCCTGTCGGGAGGCCGACGTATCGTAGACGGACTGGGCTGCGTTGTGATGCTGTTCGACGTACTGACCGCCATTGTAGATCTGGCTCTGCGGTTGCTGGGGATACTGCTGCGGTGGCACTGGCGACTGCTGGACGAACTGCGGATTGCTGAACGCGTCGACAAGCGCTGGTGGGCGCTCAGCAACCTGGGGCGCGTTGGACTGCTGACTCTGCTCTTGTTCTTCAGGGTACGAAAGAGATGTGACATCGATAACAGACTGATGATGCGCTGAAGTAGCTGGGATACAAGTAGCTTCAGCAGTTTCTGCACTCGCTGTCGGCTTGGCATTCGTTATGTGGACAGCATTGGCCCCAGACCCGCTATGGTTTCGCACTGCAATCTCCACCGCCTCTGAGCTTGAAGTTGTATCCGCCGCGCGTTCCTGCTGCTGGCGATCCGTACGAGGTCGCAGGAACACGATCACAAGGGGCCGCCTCGCAGACTTGATCATCCCGGATACCGAAGCACTGTCGAGTCCCGCGACGTAGTGGCCGTTGATCTGCGATATGATGTCCCCAACGCGCACCAGGCCCGTGGACTGGACCTCGCCGGGTCGCCCGTCGCTGCGCTTCACAAACTCCGACACTGTCGTCACGCGGTTGCTCGTGATGATCGACACGTACAGCCGCTGCTCCCAGACCGTCACATTGAATCTCTCGTACAGCGATAGGTCCAGCGGCTCGTCGCGCTTGCGCTTCATCGTAGTCATGCACCGCAGCTCCTCCTGATAAATGGGCGATTCGTGTGATGGCCGCTGACCAGGAGCAACGGAATCGGACGCGCGCGCTCTTGTCACAGCTAACGCCGCTTTGTCCTCCGCTGTGTGCTTCTCTGCCTGTGTGTATGTATCACATGACAATCGGTTAGCATTAAAACTCAAGAACACCAGCCCAATATTAGTAACTAGGCAGCAGTGGCCATGAACGCTAGCAAAAGGTCAGCGTAGCGCACCTGCTTGACGTCCTCGAGCACCTCCGCGGCCGCGAGGATGTCCACGTCGCCGTCATCGAAGCGGATCTTGTAGAACAGCGCCTCGGAGATGTAGTAGCAGCCGACTACGGAGCCCCAGAAGAAGCGCACGCCAAAGCTCTTGCGCAGGCGCTTGCCCACGAGTGCGTCACCCCCGATCGTCGTCGTCGGACCGCGCACATCCGGCCGCTGGCAGTATGCAATACACACACATAGTGTTCAAAAGTACATATCGTAACGTTAAGCTACACATTGTCCAGACAGCCATCAGCATAATAAGACTGCGGTCCATCCATTGATCGTACCTGCTTGGGGTCCGGATCCGTCGCCGTCGTCACGCTCGTGTCTGCGGATGGAGCGCGCATTGCGGAGACCATGGGCAGCTGCTGTGGCAAGTGGAGAAGAGGAAGAGGAGAAGGAGGAGGGTGACAGAACGGAGGGAGCGGGAGGACCGTCGTCACGCGCGTCGCCAGTCGCTTCTCCTGCTTGCGTCTTGGCGCTTTTTTTGCTTTTTTGCCAAAATTAGCCGCGTCAACTTTAAACTTGGAAATGTATGGAAAACGCGTTAATACAGAAACTCGTATATTTTTTCCGTTCAGACTCAGACTCAGACTGGTCTGGCTGATACTTGAGCCAGAATTCTCATTTCTCAAGCAAAGAACAAAAAGATGGCAGACGAGCAAAGGCAGCCTGATGACGCAGCCAGTAGCATGTAATGGGCCTTAGCCAGCCATTACATGAAGGTGGATCTGTTTGTCAGATCGTGTGCGTCACACACCACCTTCGCTGTGCATTGTGGGTGCGAAGAACAAAGACTTACGGACACGGTAATTCCACATACACGGGTGACGTCATCGAGTTACGTCACTGAGGAGTTCCTTTACTCCTTGGTAAAGAGCGTAGATCACATGTACTCATTAAGTGCATGGTGATTGCCGCTCGTACTAATCAAGTATGGAATGATGGTTCCTGCTTGGAAACTACCCGGTGACGCAGATGACGTGTTACTGCGGGTTGAAGTGATGGCGCGAGCCAATCACATCGCAGGGAATTTTCTCACTGGATTTCAATTTGACGTTCAAGTTGAAGTTCAAGGGTCCTGGGTTGAACCTCGAATGTATCTAAGGTTTTATACATCAGTAGGTAGGTGTTATTCATAAAACCTCTAGGAGCCCTTGAGGCTAATTAGGAGTAGCGACAGGAAGCATAACAGCTTTTCAATTCAGTTGCAAATTTGCCTTCAAGCCCTCTAGCCTCCCTCCAAGTTGGGAGTACGCTTCTTCAAGAACGCACAAGCGCGTGTGCCTTGTTTGAGGGACTGTTGTATACAACACCCTCTTACATTACAGCGCCAGGAGCCGGAAGCGGAGTGCATTGATGAGAGTCCAGTCGGCCACTCGTACGATTTCAACAGCGGACTCGCGAGCCCAACCGGTTCTATGCACAGCAGCGGTCTTAGTTCCGGAACACAAGCAACCCAATGCGTCACATACTTCAGGAGTATGGACTCCAGCGACATGCTATTAGCAGATGAACCTATGGCGTCTTCTGATGGTGACGACATGGAGGCCTTCAGAGATCGCATGCAGCACGTCTCTCCTCTTGAGTTCTTCGCAAAGGCTACCCGTACACAGTCACATGTCCGCGCGTTGCGGACTGCAAATACTACACGAAGAAACATCCTGCAAGGACCGCACGAAGTGCCACAAATCCCACGGGAATATCGCTCTACTCGAGTCATTCATTCGCCTACTTAGAAGCGCTACAGCCACTCTCCAGATTATTATGCGCATCATTACTCACCAAAAGGTTCGGTTGAGTACGATAGAGTATCTTCTGATATGATCTGACTATGTGTTTCTCATGTACTTGTCATTTCATATCATTGATGAGATTATTGCTGCTGTAAAAGATCACAACGTGAAGGCCATGATCATCACAGATTACGCTGAAATGGCTACACATCGCACCAAGCAGACACAACGACTGATCACAACAGAAGAAATCAATTTTCGGTGCTGTTCAAAAGTGATGCATGTCAAAGAGTACATTATCAATGGCGTGACCTTCGTCACATGTTAGTAGCTGCAATATTCGGACTGAAGTCATGCTGTTGTGCTGACTATAAACAGTTGCGTGCTGCTTGTAGGATCGTATAACTGGAGCGTGCGAGGTACGAAAAACGTCGAATGGATGCATGTGTTTCATGCCTATGCAATCGTCAAGGACTCCAAAACAAACTTTAGGTACCTGAAGAAGAGGACACTTATCGCGATGATGACAGCCCACCAGCAGCAGCAACTGGAAGGCGCAGCGATCAAAGTTCACCCAGAACCGCAGACCAATGCCGCAGGAGAACGCGAGTCCAGCGACCATTTTAGAAGTTTGGTTCGTTGATTGTAGAAATATTTAGAGGATTTTGGCGAAAAGCTCACTTGTGTGTTCGCGTCCGAAGGCAGCGACGATGACTGACTCTATGCAGGTCATGCTGCGGCCAAGAGAGCGATGGTGTGTCATCCACTAATGCGTTCTCAGTCATGATAAGGACCTCGTCAGCCTCGTCGTCGTCCGTCTTGACCAGCACCATCGTAAGCCCGCACGACGAGCACACCCACGCGCGCACTTCCGCATTTCCCTCTCGATACAGCCCCACGTCCCCACACCCCTCTGAGAGCATGGAGGGGATCCGCGTGTTCGTCCCCGACGAGAAGTTCGTGCGGGTGCTGGCGACTGTGCTCTCCGTGGACCCCGTTGGCAAGCGCCTCTACGTGCATGTCGACGGTGACAGCAACGCCGCCAGCGGTTCAGATGTGTCGTGTCGCTCAAGCTGCTCAAGGACCCGCTGCGCAAGCCCGTACGACCGAGTCTTCGAGTGTCAGGTGATCGAGGCCTGGTTCCGCGACTTTGGTAACCGGTGCTCGCTCACGGGTAAGACGCTCAGACTACAGCAGCTCGTGGGCAACGAGAAGCTCAAGATCCAGATCCGAGAATGAAAGCACGGCCTACGCGCCGCTGAAGACACCGCCTCTGCTGAGACTTCGGAGGTTGCGTCCACGTCGGCAAGCGACACGCACGACGCGAAGCCGACCTCGGAGGAGCAGAGCACAACTAGAGAAAAAACTGGAGACGAGAAAATGTTGTGAAGAAAGCTGGAGAAAACTGAGAATGGGAAACTGATAAATGTTATTGAAGAGAAATGTGGAAATAGTATTTTGTTGAAAACTGAGACTGGAAAACTGGAGAAAACTGAAAAAAACTACCTCCCAAAGCTCTCCGTCGTCGGCTTGAGCACATTCGGGGGCTTGAATTGGGTGGTCCCTTCTGGATGGCGTAGAATTCGTTGCGGTACTTCAGAGCATCGGGATCTTCGTAGATGATCTCCATTTTCTCGATGTTTGACTCGAAAGCTGCACCGAAGCAAGCACCTCGCTCACCTCATGGCGTCGTCACGTGCGCGCTCGCGGGGCGACCACACGTCCCCAGACGACGGGGACAGCAGCAGCACCGTCCTCAATCTCCTGCTCTCTGCGGCCGTGGGCGTGCTGGCGCTCGCCGCGTACGTCGTGCGCTCGTCGCCGTCGACTGCGGCGCAGCTGCTGGACCTGCAGGTGGTGGACGCGAATAACATCGGCAACGTGAGATGCTTTGGCGCAACAATCTCAAGGAGCTCAACGTACACATAAAGATCACCTTCCAGGCTGGATTGAAAAACGCGAGAGGGCTATCAACACTTTTCACCGATCTCTTTCATTTGAGACCGCAATTTATGCTTCTTATGAAATGAAGGATGACCCCAGCTACGAACTCGGTGCAGTCGCAGTGGCGGAGAGCCATTCGCGAGGGGTCCGCGTTTCACACCTCCGCGTTCTCCTGCGGGTCGTCACCAGCCGAGGGCGCCACGGTGTCCAGACCGGCAACAGGCTCAGCACTACCGACAGTGTTCACGTGATCGTCGTCGTCGTTCGGGAGCGCAGACTCGAACGACGGGAGGCCGAGAGTGCCAGCCAACTGCTGCTGGCGGTGGAGGTGCTGCTGGCGATGCGCAGCACTAGGAGTGGGCTTATCCTGGGGCGACTTGCGGATGTTGAAGCGCTTGAGCACCGTGATCGCCGCCTGCTTGAGCTTGCGCCCTTCAATGTTAAGGTTCGCGCCACTCGAGTGCTTGAACTTGGACAGCACGCTCAGGTCTTCCTCCGTGATGCTACACAGCGCATAGCAGTACAAAGCATTCCACAACCAGTTAACCATCTTGAGCGACGAGAAGAGGTGAGATCGGTTAGCTGGTACGAACCTCCAGGACTTGCGCAAAATGTCCTCGACGAGGTTGTAGCGGTCCATCTTCTTCAGGATGCGCTTGAAGCTCTTGTTGTGCAGCCAGATGGCGTAGCACTTGTCGCACGAGATCGGTTGGTTCGGCCGCTCGCGGTGCACGATGCGGTTCTCGCAATCGTGCGAGTACAGCATCACTCTGTATCAAGTGCAGACAACAGCAAGTACAGAGTGAGCCATACAAGTCCAGCTAATAGCCACGCAGCACGGAGAGACAAAGTAGACGCACTTGTCGGAGCGCAGGTCGCGCACGACGTTGACGCGGTACGAGCCGACGTAGTACTTGGCGAAGGCATGGACGAGATCGGCGTTTGCCTGGTAGAAGAAGTCCGGCACGACGCCTGGGCAGCGCCAGCCCGTGCGCGGCAGCTGGATCGTCGCGTTGCAAACCAATCGGCCGCCATGTTGCGGGTGCACGTGACTCTCGACAGCGTCGTCGAACCGCATCTCCTCCATGAAGAATGGCCCGCTGGCTTCGTTCACGACGAGGTCCAAGGCTCCGCCCACATGCTGGTGCGAGTCATCACTCTCGGCGCCGCGCTCGCTGCCACTGCTACCGCCAGCAGTCGTCTTGAGGCGCTTGGCTGGATGGTGATGGTGGACATAGTGATCGCTGCTATTGCGGCTGGGTATCCCAACGACCACGATGGCGTCTGTGTCGAACGGATCGCCGCCATGGTGGTGATTGTTAGCCGCCGTGGGCGAGCCGCCCTGCGAGCCGCTGCTGTCGACGTCTAAGCTGGCGCCGCCGCTCTTGTGCGCCACGACGCGATTCTTGTGCATGAGCCATGCGGCCTCCTGGAAGCGACCATTCATCTTGACCTTGAACCCCTCGGGGTCGTTCGGCTTGCGACCGCGTCCTGTCCTTCACGTCCATACAAATACACATCCATACGCATACTTAATATACACGCTTCGTCCGTTCACCTACAGCACAGCCAGCCAGTCGGAGAGGTGAGGGCGCCTTGGAATGGAGAGCGAGAGGGGCGTTGCGTACTTTTCGTAGTGCTCGGCGCACGTGCGACAGAGGATCCACTCGCCGTTACGCTCGTCGAGCGCCTTGACCTCGTCGTCCATGCGCACGCCCTCGGGCCACTCGGTGCGCTTGCGGCGCGCCTCGTAGCCGACGACGACGTGCTGCGCCAGCGGCCCCGCGTCGAGCGGCGGCGGCATGGACAGAAGATTCATCACCACATCACTCGCGTTGGTCCCTTTCATCCAGTCACACGCGCTGCTATCCGTCGAGGTGCGAGCGTGTGTGCGTATGAGGCCATGGACCAAGCGCGTTCGTGAAGGTGATGAGCTCGCGTCTACAGGGACGTTTCGCCTAAGTCCGATGGTCAATCACTGTAAGAGATTGTCAAAAATGTCAGTAATGGATGTGGCTGACTCGTGTATGCTCCTGTCGTTATGCATACATGCATCAGCACAAGGAAAACACGTTCGAGCTCATGGGCCACCGCCACGTCATGCTGCGCGACAACACCCTCAAGATCATCTCGCTCATGAAAGACTGGGAGACGACCAAGACGACGGAGATCAAGGGGTTTGTGATTGACGGCGAGCGCGGCTCGGGCGAGAGCTTTGCGCTTTGCGCTCCAGCAGATCGTGCAGTTCGCACGGGAGAGCAACTGTCTCGTGCTCTACGTGCCCAACGCGCACACGTGGTGCGTTGGCGCGCCGTACTTGAAACGATCTCCCATGAGTGAGTCCAAGTTCGACATGGACGTCTTCGATGTCGAGTTTCTGGACAAGTTCCTGCACTGCCACTGCGCGTAGCTTGGTAAGATCCCGCTGCGCGGCAGCTACGGCGACAGATACTACCTGGCGTCCTTCAAGACCAAGCCCTAGAGCAGGAACGAGTACGACACGGTTGCACTCATGCTCTGGGACCTGGTCGAGAACAGTATCAGGGAAGAGGACCTCATGTGCACGGTCATCGTGGACCTGCGTGTCGAGCTGAAGCAGGTGGCCGAGTTCCCTGTGCTTATCGCCGTGGACGAGCATAACCTCTGGGTTCCAGGAGACGGTCTTTAACTTTGAAGGGGAAAAAACCTTTCCGTTCGACATCACGGTCGTTAGCGCGCTCAAGGACATTGGCGCTGACGACCTGGAGCCGAGCCACATGCTCGCTAATGGGCTTTTCGTTGCGACAGTGACGGAGAACTACCCGTCGCACTACGAGCTCAAGAAGCAGGTCAATTACCAGCCGCTCCGCACGACCATGCGCACGTTCACGCAGGAGGAGCTCGAGAGCATCACGGCCTACAACCACCGCAAGCGAGGATCGCCGCCGGACGTGCCCGTGCCCAGCGAGCGTGCCCGTGCCAACCACACAGTGCTGATCTTGCGTCCTCTTGCTCCAGCTAGAGGTGATACCAGCCTCAGTCTGGTTGGCGAGGAGAGCATGAGGTAGACACACGAGACGAACACATCCACAAGCTCGAACACCAATGTGACTCGAGCAGCAACAACGTCCAGCACTACAGCGGCGGCGTCGGCGACACGCGAGACCAAGGCAACACGAAGCCACGAGGCCGACAACGACATTGTTCTCGCCACCATTGCACTCCTTCGGCCACATCCGATGACTTGATGACTGTGGGTATCGATCCTGCTCTCATTGCTCGTCCTCAAAGCCAAGGTCGGCACAATCACGCAAATCAGGACACGTGCGAATCGAGGTCGCAGCAAGGCTAGACGTTTAAAGAAAAGTTCGGAGGTGGCAACCGTGCGGAAAGAGCGTCGGGGGCAACTCAAAACGTTGTACAACAACTTGATGACCGAGTACAAGAGCCAATAATCAAAGTAAATAATTTTGAAGGTGATGGTGTTCCCGAGCACCAAGGTGTACAGGTCCGAAGAGCACGTTCGCCGCATGCTGGACTCCATCAAAAACGCGAAGTACTCACTGAACGTGGCGATGTATGTGCTTACGCACAGCCGGCTTGCGGTTGCTATCAAGGCGAAGGTCAAGCACGCGGCTATGAGTGTAATAGTCGATCACACACAGATGTACTGCACCGGCTCGCGGGTTCTCTCCCTCTTGGTCGACAACGATCGCGGCGAGAAAAGTTGTGTGCAGGTGTATGTCAACTCGCACTCGTCCTACATGAACCACCACAAGTACTTGATCGTGGACAACAGACTGGTGATGGGCAGGAGCGTCAATCTGTTGGAACACGCAATGATGAGCGGTGGCATTATGATGATTCAAGACAACGAGCGCATGATTGGGCCTCTGCTCTCTGACTTTCAGCAAGTTCACGATCCGAGTCGCTTCCGGTTGGTGAATGAGCAGGAGCTGCTGTGGAAGTCTCGGCCGTGTAGCCAGCGCGAGAAAGTGAATCAAGCTCCTGGGAATGAATGCATCGTGGTGGACACGATGGACTTTGCTGACATACAGGATCTAGTGTTGAAAAGCTTTCCGTTCTTGAACACCGACGAACGGAAACTGCAGTCTATGGCCACCGCTCCCACCGACCCCGACAAGATTCGAGCTTCTTGGCCTGCTCCAAACACACGTTCCTGTAACGACGTGCGAAAGGCCTTATCCCCGTTAGAAAATGCAGAACCCTCTCCACTTCGGGCAAATCGAGCGTCTGCACCTGCAGAGCTCTTGGTACAAGCTTCGGTGCTGAGCACGCAGAAGTCAAGGAAACAAGCTCTGCTTGGTCAGTTTTGTCAGTGTTTAGCCACTCCGCATTCTCATGGGTGGTAGGTGCGACTATAGCTAACTGCCAAAGTCTCTTTTGCAAAAGCTGCTCATAATGGTGCTCAGTGCGATGCACGCGTACTGGGCGGGCTGCAGGATGTAGAGCACCCAGTGCAGACGTATTTCTCCGAAGGCATACTCGTCAAACTGCCGATCATCTGCTATCGGATATCGTACGTGCCATTGTGTCTGTGTGTGCCGCTTGTAAGCAAAGTGCTCTTGGTCAACGCTGTGCAAGTGGGCGACTTGTAGGTGTGTCATTTTTTCATTGCAGCGTAAGTAACAAAGCAAGTTGGTATGGCATGGAAGGGTGCAACTTGCACTTTCACAATTCGCCCGCCCATTGTTCTCATTGACGACGAGATCAGAGGTCCGTCGTGGCCACGCCGCTGCGGATGACGATATCGCGGAAGTCTGCTCTGCTGTGGGGTACAAATGCGCTGCGCGACGAGAGCGCCGTGCTGAAAATAAGCAGGTCGACGGCGCAAAGGACGCGCCTTCATTCACGATTTAGCGCTTCCTGCAGTCCAAGGAGAACACCACGCGACCTCGAAGGTACACCTCGCATCGGCCAGGCAGAGCGTTGGTGAGTAGAAGAAGGAGATCGCGTTCCTGCAGAGCGATATCGAGCGCATCAAGGAGAAACTGGGCAAGCGCGACGACAAGCTGCTGCAGATGGAGAAGGAGACCGTTCGCCAGAGCCGCCAGCTCGCAGAACGGCAGAAACAGATCGAGAACGCTTAGCAGATCCACAGACTCGAGGCTGAGCGAACCATTCTGGCGAAGGAGGACGCGTGGAAGCGGCGCGAGGAGGCGCTTAAGCGGCAGCTGTGCGATAAGCAGCACGAGGTACGCGATCTGCGCGCCGAGCACGACAGGTGAAAGTGGTCATGCAGTGTATGGCCGGTGGGCAAGGGTAAGATAGTCGGCAACCGCATGCTAACCAAGTCGACGAGGCGGCTATCAGAAGTACGAGCAGAGCTACTGAGAGGAGCAGGAGCCAATCCACTTCGAGCCAAGCGCAAGCTCAAGGACAGTATCGAGGGGGGAGACGTTGGCGACTTCACAGGCATCAGGTATCTCCGTAGTCGACTGTATGCAGAGCAACCCCCAGCAGCATATACAGTGCCTTCTCTCCCCAACTAGATCAAATAGAGCAATTTATCGCTAACGAAATTTGACACCCTTTGCCCTGTCTCGGGATTGTCACGATCCATCAACATGGCTTCAAGTGACCACGGGAAGAATGCGTGTGCGTGTTCTCTCTCTCTCTCTCTCTCTCTCGCCCTCAGCCATGTCGAGAGTATCGCAAGAAGAACACGCAGGTCTTCCCCCACCACACACGGTCTTTTCTCACGCGGAACGAACAGGTTGCCAGCAGCTACACATTCCACACGCCAGCTCAGCCAACCAGCCAGTCTTCTCGTAAAGCAACAGCATGACGTTCCCGAATCGCCGCAACTACACGCCTGGGGAGAAGAAGCGCGCGCACAAATGCGCGGCCGTAGACCAAAAGCTCCCACCGACAGGCTATGCGCTCGCCCCGGCATCCATGGACGCAGCACCTGTGGCCCTAGCGCCCCACCCAGTCGCCTCGCGGACGCGCGGTGCCGGCGGCAAGCAGCGAGCCAAGCGCGCATACGGAGGTGAGACCAAGCGCATTGCATCTCTGGAAAACCCGCTGCACGCCGAGCTGATCGCCGAGCTCGCTGTGTTCTCGCCATTGCATGACCCGCCGTCGTCTTTTCCTTCCTTCCAAGGTGCAGGTTTCAAGGCCGCGAGCCCGCTTCGACTGCACCACCCGCAGCAGCAGCAGCACGCCGCGCACGCGAGCCTCACGCCACTGCTTGTGTCCAAGCAGCAGCTCCAGCAGAAGGCCGCGGACGCGCGCCAGCGGCTGCTCGACGACGAGCTCTTTCAGCAGCAGAACGCGCACAGCAACCGTCTGCTCGCGTTCTCGAACGTTGTGTTTGCGAGCAAGCTGCAGAAGGACGCAGTCGCGCACGGCGACAACAGCGCGGACTTTGATTCGTTCCGAGCAGCAGTGCACGAGCTGCCGGCGCTGGACCTGGAGGGCTCCGCGAGCGATAGTGACACCCTGCAGAGCGTGCTGGTGGATCTCCAGAGCATCGGCACGTCGTCGCTGCAGGAGCTGGAGCACCCGTTGGCGATGATCGATGACGCGCTCATCCGCGAGTCGTACCAGGAAGCGCTCGGCACACTGCAGCAGTGGAATACGCGCCAGCTGCAGCTCCAGATGCAGCAGCACTACCAGCAGCAGCAGCTCTTTGCGCACAGCAGCGGGGGCTTTGCGAGTCCAGGCGGCGGTGTGCTGCCGTCGTCTCCTAGCGACGTGTTGCTCGCGGGCAGCGATCGACAGCAGGTGAAGAAGCGCACGAACCTGTCGAAGACCGCCAAGAGCGTGCTCAAGACGTGGTTCGACAACCACTTGCACCACCCGTACCCGACCGAGGAGGAGAAGGACCTGCTCGGCCTCAAGGGCGGCATCACGATCGAGCAGGTGAACAACTGGTTCATCAACACGCGCGGCCGCAAGTGGAAGCCCATGCTCACGCGCCTCATGAAGGAGAAGGCAGCCGGTGAGTGCGAGCTCTACGACCGCATGGTCGAGCGCATCGAGGAGCCGTACCGCCGCGCGCCGACGAACCACCGGCAGGCGAACTGACTGCGAGACGGTGGCGGTTGAAAGAGAGAGAATGAGAATGTGTATGTGCGTTAGGAGTGGAAGAGCGAGAGACAAAGTGCGTTAGTGTACGTGTAGGCATCAATATCGGTTGTCACCATGGTCTGGAAGAAGGAATGGGTACACTATTTAGCCTATTTTAGCCAATGAAATGACCTTGTGGACATGATTTTGACCAATTACGACAGGAAGTTCACAAATGCTTGGCCAGAAATTGGTGAAGCAGCAAAGTTGTGGAAGCCATGGCGACGCGTGCGCTCTTCGAGCGGAACCGCGTGCTCGCGCTCGGCCAGTTCATCTCGCTGCTCATCGCGCTCACGGGCGTCTTCACACAGATGCTCAGCCAGTCGTTCCAGGTACGATAGCCCTACTAATCATGCAGCAACACGCTGCGGCGTGACGCAACCACTCACTGACCCTCTCCACCAACAAAACAACAACAGATCCAGATCCCAGTGACGCAGAGCGCCGGCAACTATCTGCTGCTATGCATCTACCTCGCGTACCCCATCATGCGGTACAGGCGCGAGAAGGGCTACGCGCTCGAGGTGAGCATGAGTGTGTGTGTGTGTTGTGTGTCATTCGTAGCTGCTAGGGAATGACGAGCTCACTGCTCACTTCGGGTTGCTGTGTATGTATGTACAGATCCCACTCTGGAAGTATATGCTGCTCGCGTTCGCAGACGTCGAGGGAAACTTTTTGGTCGTCTGCGCCTACAAATACACGTCCATCTCGAGCGCCATGCTGCTCGACTGCTTCACAATTCCCGTCGTGATGCTGCTCTCGGCGCTCTTCCTCAACGCCAAGGTATGTTGTTTTTATTGTCCATTATATCATATATAAATTAAACTGCACTTACCTAGTAGAGCATGTGATGCCCTCTTATGACCATTGTACAGTACACGAGGTTTCACTTTGTAGCCGTGGGCTGCTGCCTGGGTGGCATCACTGTCCTCGTGGTCTCCGACATCCTGCGCGAGCGAGCCGCCTGGAGCGATGACGAGACAGTCTCAGCGACTGCGTGGGACGGCTCTGCGCTCTACGGCGACTTCCTCTGTCTAGTGGGGAGCGCTATCTACGCCTGCTCGAACGTCGGACAGGAGTACCTCGTCAAGAAGAAGAACCGGCGGGTGCGTTATTTTGCTGATTGGAAATTGTACGAGTATGTATGGTTAATAAGCCGGATTCTATTGTGTAGATGGAGTTCTTAGGGATGCTTGGCATTTGCGGCTTCGTCATGAGCTCCATCCAGGCAGCAGTCTGTGAAGGCGAAGCGCTTCAAAGCATCCAGTGGTAAGGCTTGTAACCACGTATTTATACAGTTTAACATGTGGATTATCGCCTGTATGCTAAATAACTCGCATGATTATCTTTCCACAGGACGACACCGAGCGTATTGTGTCTGTTGGCGTACGTCGTCACGCTCTTCCTCATGTACACGTGCACCTCGGTGAGTTCCCTACCTGTTCACACCGAGACCCTGATTGATTCTGAATTTGTGTAGCCATCTAACATTTTTCTTTTTTTTATTCTGAACCCATTTCTAATTTGTGAACCCATATTATTTTCATTCAATCCAGATCTTCCTCCAGGACGGCGACGCTGCCGTGTTCAACCTGTCGCTGCTCACGTCCGACTTCTTCGCGGTCGTCGCGGCCAAGTACCTCTTCGACGAGGAGCTCAGCTGGCTCTACTTTGTGGGCTTCACACTCATCATCGCCGGCATCCTTGTCTACAACCACGCGCCCACGACGGATCTGGACGGCGCGCTGGAGAGCACGCGCCTGTTGCCCGTTCTCACAGCCAAGTGAAGCAGTTACAGCGTTAGAGCATTGAAAGAAATACAGCACAGACGACGATGACAAAGAAGAAAAAGCGTTCTCTGTTCAGCAACTGTTAAAGCGAGCTGGCAGTGTGTGAAAAGCACTCAAACCAGCAGCGCTACGTACGATGCTGAGCAGAGCAGCAGACGAATGATGAGATTCACTTGTCTGCCCTCTTTCGTGTGAGCTGCGCTCTCTCAGGCAGTCTCTCGCTTGAACTTCTCGTGTCTTTTTTGCTTCAAACTGTATTCATCTGTAGGTCTCTGGGGCTGCAAAGTAGGAAAATGTGAAATGCGGAGATGCTCTTTCAGCGAATTTACTGCCACATGTGGACAAACAAGATGTATACATGTGAGCTTCGCGAACCATGCCAATGAACAACCAATAGATCACATTATGAACGCACCTCCTTCTTGACGTCCAGGGCCTCGAGGGCCTTGGCGGCGTCGTCACCGGCGGAGGTGTCCGCGGCGTCGGCACCAGCCTCGAGGGCCTTGTTGGTCGCCTTGGCCAAGTCGTGGGCCTCCTTGAACTTCTGCGCGTTCTCGGCGTTCGCGAAGCGCAGCGCGAAGACCTGCGTCTCGAGCGTGCCTTCGGCGTAGTCGTAGCAGCTGAAGACCCAGGCGCGGTCGCTGCCCATGTTGGGCGACAGCTCGGTGCGCGAGTCGACCAGGTGGTTGATAATAATCTTGTGGGTCTTCTCCTGGCGCATGAGCGTGCGCACCTTCTGGTGCTCCTTGTGCTTGAGGAAGCGCACGTCGCCGACGCCACGCTCGCACCACGACTTCTTGCCCGTGCCCTTGTCGAGGAGCGTCTCGCGGAAACAGAAGAGCTTGGCGCGGCTGTCAACAACACACATGCACAAAAACGCAAGCTATTAGTATCACGGCGGAGCTCAATGGTCACTCTGTGAAGGGCACAGGGAGCGAGGCGATCTCTAGCATCGCGCACACACAAACACTGCGCTCTATCCAATGCACACCCACTCACATCTTAAACAGCACTTCCTCGTCCTCCTCGCCGCTCACGACCTCGACCTCGTCGAGCTTGACCACCGGCTCAAAGTACGCCTGCGGCTCCTCCGACTCGGGGTCCTTGTTGCTCTCATCGGCCTCGACCTCCTCGACGTCGACCTTGGGCGTCACGTCTTCCACTTTGTCCGACATGGCTGCTACTGCTGCTAGGGGCTGCGGGGTCCTGCTGGTCTGCTGCGTTGCGTGAGAATGGAGCCTTCTTCCCCCTCTTCCAGAAAAAAAGACTGGAGGACCGTGACTCCCATTTAAGCGCGCTTAAAATGCCTTCGTTCCAAGCATAGTACACCTCTCAAATATGCTATCGAAAATGAGAGGTGTACTATGATTCATAGTACACCTCTCAAATATGCTATCGAAAATGAGGGGTGTTAGGGACCACATCTCTTATTTTGGGCATAATTACCCGAAATAAGAAGGATGGGTTCATTCCAGTTAAAAAAAATGTTTTGTTACTGGACATTATTTTTGACCTAGCCAATTTGACGCGACGAAACGGAAGGGGCGAAAACTCGAGTTGTTTGTACCGGTACTGTACCAGTTTGAATGGCGAAAATTCGTACTTGTATTTTACAGTTATTGTGCTTTGCAGATATTCTGGCATAAACGGCTTATAAAAGAGAATTTTAGACTCTGAGTTATTAGACCTTCTCTCAATTGAGACTTTGTGATTTGCTACAAATCTGTTTTAATTTTTCTCAGCTCTCTTTTATTCTCAGTATTACAAATGAAAAGTCGGATTTATCTGTAATAACTCGGAAATGCGTTTTTGGAAATGCCTTTCCGAGTTTTTAGCTGTAAAACAGAGATTTATGGATCCTCGAATGAGAGGGTGTGAAAGCGAGTAGCAGATGATAACGCTAGAATCATTGCGTGTTATAGAGCAGTGAGAGCGCAAGGGGACTTTTGAGTGACATTTTGGAAACGAGCACACATAAGAAAGGGAATGGCAAGACAGGTAGGAACGAGTGAGTATGACGTACTCCTCCGACTTTCGTTGAGAGAGTTTCTCTCATGCATGTGTATGGAATAGATGTAGCATATGTCAGCGAGATATATGGTCCAAAGCCTCGGACCATTCAATGTTGGTATAGTTTGTTTTTAAGGAAAGGTGTAGTGTATGAGAGATCTGTGCCTGCTCGCGCCACAAGGTGGTCAGGGGAGGTTTTAGATAGCGTCAAAAGATATATAAGAGAGCACCCGACCTTCTACTTGGAGGAATTACAAGCGTATTTGCAGCAAGAGTTTCCAGCTCTATCCAATGTGTCGCTCTCAACGATATGTCGCGCTCTCAACTTTGATCTCGGTCTATCAAGAAAAGTTCCTCACGCGTGCAGCTAGAGAAAGCGTGCCTGAGGGGGTAAACTGTGTTTAAGGAGATCAAAATATGATTTTGAACTAACAAATGCGATTGGGTACCTACGGTTCTATAGGTTTCTATCTAGAAAGCGAAGCTCCAAGCGATATACTCGCTCCCCGAGTAGCTCGTCTTCCTCAACGAGACCTCCAAGGACGGACGCCACGCTTTCCGCCGATGTGGGTGGTCCACACGAAACTCCAAGTGCGTCGTGAAACTGCCGTTCTCTCACGGAAAGCGTCGTTCGATCTTTGCGTCTGTCGACCATCGAGGTTTTGTGGCATGGTAAACGACGGAGGGCATCTTCACAAGATCGTCATCCCATCAAGCCTTCGTCAAGCACATGATCCCGCTTTTGAATCCGTGGCCCCTTTCCAAGCCGATCGTTGGCTCAGACAATGCAAAGATACACATGTACAAGAAACTTGATGTCGCGATCCACCAAACTGGTGCGCGGCTTTTGTTCCTCTCTCCGTATTGTCCAGAGCTAAATCCTATCGAGATCTGTTTCAGATCGCTAAAGAAGTGGATTCAGAAACATGCTAACCTCACCTTTCCTCTGTATACAGATGCTGTGCTGGAGGTTGAAATGAGGCAGTGCGTGAACGGAGTCGGTTAGTGTACGTTGGGCATGTTTGGACATTGTGGCTACGACGTTGGCGGGTTTAGACGAGTAGCGTTTGATAGCTTGATGAGCAATAGTGAACAACAATCATAAGACAAATGAAAATTATTATTGATCACCATCCAGTGCGCTAATGTGGTCAACATCCTCTAAGTCCGCTGCAAGCGCTGACATGGGCCCAGGCCATGATAGATGCCCGCGCTAAAGATATCGTGGGCTGGTAACCCCAACGCTGCTCGCAGTACACCACATCCACACGAAAGTTTGTCCATGCTCTGTTGATCTCCATCCGGATGCTCGCAATGCACTGTCCATTGCTCCCAACTCTCTCAACGCCAACTTCGCTGATGACAGCATCCAGCGCTATGGCATGTCTGGTTGTGTTGTCGGGTGGCATTGCGAAGGGTACGCCATCAGGTTGGCGCGTGTGGGTTGTGGTGACGTGGTTGAGCGTGATCGGCCCAAGCTCAACTCCTCTCTATCTCTAATATTATTGTACTGCCTCTGCAGCAGCTCTCATGCGGGGACTAGTTGCTCGGTGGATGGTAGGCATCGTCTCAACTCTGAGTCTACAGTAAATTAAAAAAAAATCAAATTGCAAATTATCCAGCACTTCATCGCCCCACTCATCCTTCTCTTTCGCAGATGCTTTTCACCCGCTGGGTCAGCATCTCCACGAAGTTGTCGTCGTTGAGCACAACAAAGCTTTGCTGAGTTGCTCCTTTGCTCACCTCAAAATAGACGGTGTCGTTGTGCAAACGCATGTCTCGGAGCGATCTGTCCTCCAGACACGCCAGAATCTTGGCGCCCAGGACTCCAAAGCGCTCTCCAACAGTAAACGAGAATCTTTCGCTGTGCCTCCACGTGGTCGCCCTTCGATGACCCCATTACGAACGGTTGGCACGCTTTCAGGTCTTGTTTTACTGATAGAGTAACAGTTGTCGTCATCACATTCTCAAATTTGATTGCAATCAAAAGCACTTGTTTGTTACTCTGCGGGATAATGCAAACAAACAGACGCACAACAAGTTAGGTAGGGAACGAGAAAAGTGGGCGAGAGTACAGTCGCTTACTGTGGAGAGAGGGGGGGATCAAACAGGAAAAACGCGCATGGACGTGCCAAGGCCGCAAAAACGCTCGCTTTATCTAGCAGTCTCTGACACTGGTACACACACGACCAAGCGTCGCAGTAGAAGTCAGTCGTGACCTGGTATCGATGAGCACGGCGAACGAATCGCGTGGCATGTTCGTACAGTCGCTGGCGTCGTTGCCGTCGTTATGGGTCTGGGGATCTCTGGGTGAATGGCACAGCGCAAAACCACTTGGTAACCTCTGTAAATAAATACTCAATATCAATATCAATTAATATAAGATTGAAATTTGCCGCACTGCTGTTTTGTATCTCATATTTCAGACCCAACTCTAAAAAGGACTCGCAATCACACGCTAAAACAGAGTTTTAGTGTTTGAGCTTTTCCGTTTTTGAAGTCTAAAATACACAGCAAAAGTTCTGCAAAGCACAATAATAGAGAGATTTCGCTGTTGTTTGTGGTTTGTTGATTGTAGGTACAAAGAAAGGACATCTTATCCAACCCCTCATTTGCCCATTCCAATATTTAAGCTGGAAATGTGGTAATTTCCACCGATTTTTCAACACAAATTATGAGATCCAGGATACAAGCTCCTATCCTATTTCAGTACAAAACTACTATAAACACTCGTTAAAATGATTTTTCAGTAAATATATTCAATATGAAGGTCGGCACAGTTACAGATAACGACGGGAAACTTCCACGACTCAAAAACACGCCATCTTAAAAGTGGTACTTTTGTTATACAGTCCGCGACAATGGTCCGTGAACAAGGTCGATTTTTCTCCAATCGGAATCAATTTTTCGTCTTTTTTGACAAGGTAAAGACAGAATTGTAGCCAATAAAGAGATTAATACGTTATCGAAGCAACGAAGAAAAAACTCCCTCTACAGCCATCGCAATAGAAAAATATCATTTTTAGGAGGACGACACAAATCGTGAACATAAGTTACCGCCGCGGGAAGATTAACCTACACCACTCATTTTTACTTCTCCCGCAATGGGGATCGGGTTTTTTATGATCTACCATTCTACAACCAGCCATACAACGCGCAACTCGAGGTTGATGGCCAAAGTCTCGGAACTCACGGCGGAAGAGCGCAACGCCATTTTGACCCTTCGATCTGCCGGTTTGACCGTGAGAGGCATCGCAGAGGCCACCAAGCGGTC